>BMAO01005814.1:0-25074 GCA_019973975.1 Trichonephila clavata
GGTATTTCATGATGTTTTATAAATTTTTACTGCTTATATATATGTAAATTATTGATATCTAAGTCCTAGCATTAGAATTCGATTGAATTGAAAAATATACTTATACCTGTAACTGTCACCTGTTGATAAAAAAAAGGGCAGAACTCATCTAATTTGTATTTTCTAAAAATCTCTAAAATTGAAGCATAGAATGATGTTTGCTCTTTCGTAACTCAAAAACCAAGTGGATTCCCGCAAAACCAATTTTCGGTGGATCTCTACTCCGTAAATTGAACATGCAAAAATTTCAAGTCTAAATCTAACAGAAAAAAACAAAAATTTACTATCAATATCCCGTAATCCGTTGAGAGCCGTTTTCCAAAATACCGCTCTTAGCGCGGATTTCAATTCAACAAAAGAAAATGCAAACCAAATTTCATTATTATAGTCCTTGTAGCTCGAAAAAAAGTAATTTTTTCTTCAATACGTCCCAGTAACCCCCTGCAACCCCCAGAACTTGATTTGCTTAAAATTTATTCTTAGTGGATCCCTATTCAACAAAAGAAACATGCTTAACAAATTTCAAGTATATGGGTCTAACAATTAAAAACAGGAATTTTTTTCTGTAACTCCTCTTGACCCCTCGCAAACATCTTTAGGGTCAATTTTCATTTTACTCTTTGTTAGAGGAACTCTATTTCATGAAAGGAACATGCCTACCAATTTTCAAGCAGGATGATCAATGTAGTTTAAAAATGGAAATATTTATCGATTACGCCTCTTAATCTCCCGAAATTAAACTTAGTAGTTGATATTGCGAAACCCATTTTGTAGCGGTTCTCTACTTTACGAAAGGAATCTGCTTTATCAAATTTCAAGACTGTACGTCTAACAGTTTCAAAAATGGGGATAATTGTCTATAACGCCACTTGAGCCCCCGCAACGCCACTTCTGGGTCTGTTTTCACAAAACCCATTTTGTAGGGGAATTGCACTCTATGAAAGGAATCTGATTAGCAAAATTTGCTTGCGTCCAATAAATTAAAAATGCAAAAAAATTATCAATAACGCTCCTTGAACCCCCGCAACACCCACTTAGGGGTCGATTTTCACAAAACACATTTTGCAGTGTATTTCTATCCTATGAGAGGAATCTGCTAACCAAATTTCAAGACTGTGAGTCTAATAGTTTAAAAAAAGAAAGTAATTATTTATATCGGCCCTTAACCCCCGCAACACCCCTTGGGGTCAATTTTCTCCAAACCCGTTTTGTAGCGGATATTTACTCCATGAAAGAAACATTCCTACCAATTTTCAAGCAGGTAGGTCAAATAGTAAAACAAAATATTTATCTCTTACGCCACTTATTTCCCCTGCAACGCCACTTAGAGGTCTGTTTTCACAAAACCTTCTTATAGCTGATCTCTACTCTATGAAAGAAATCTCTTAATCAAAATATAAAGACTGTGCTTCTAATAGTTTAAAAATGGAAAATAATTATCTATAACGCCCCTTAAGTCCCCTCAACGCCACTTGGGGGCAATTTTTACGAAACCATTTTTAGCGTATCTCTACCCTATGAGAGGAATCTGCTTACTAAGTTTCAAGACTGTACGTCTAATAACTTAAAAATAGGAATTTATAACGCCCTTAAACCCCCCGCCCCCCCAACACCCCTTGGGGGTCAATTTTCCCAAAACCCATTATGTAGCGAATATTTACTCCAGGAAAGAAACTTACCTACCAATTTTCAAAGCAGGTATGTCAAGTAGTTTAAAAACAGATATATTTATCTATTACGCCCTTAATTCCCCGCAAAGCGCCACTTAGAAGTCTGTTTTCACAAAACCCGTTTTGTAACTGATCATTATTCTACGAAAGGAGTCTATTTATATCAAATTTAAAGACAGTGCGTCAAATAGTTTAAAAATGGAAATAATTATCTATAACGCCCCCTAAGCCCCTGCAACGCCACTTGGGGGTTCGATTTTCACCAAACTCATTTTGTAGCGGATCTCTACTCTCTGAAAGGAATCCGTTTACCCAATTTCAAGATTGTACATCAAGTAGTTTTAAACATGGAAACAATTATTATTAAAGCCCTTAACCCCCCGTAACGCCCCTTGCGTTTCGAAATTTCGGAAAATCCGTTCTTAGCTGATGTCTACTCTATCAAAGGAACATGTCTACCAAATTTCAAGTCTGTAGGTTGAATAGTTCCAGAGATTTCGTGATTTCAGTCAGTCGTCAGTCAGTCAGTCAGTGAGTCGCTTTTTCCTTTATATATATAGATTAGTATAATTCTTTATTTATGTAGCAATACTTTCAGCAAATGATGACATATTCTCAAGTAGTAACTATTTTGCTTATGCAAATATATATTTCCTCTCGAATCCATTAAAATTACACATCATAATTATTTAAAATAAATAAATGGAATAATTTAAAATAAAGTCACGGAGTACAATTTTATGTTATTTTTATGCCCATCCAAAATTAAACAAATTATGCAAACTCTTTAATGTCGAAAGAAATTGTCATATAAATTACTTCTTTTTTAACTTGTAAAACACACTCAAATATATATTATATATATATTCCAATGTATTTAAAATTTATTGATATTAATTACATGCAAAAAGTTATTAAATAATTTATTTTTATAATATTAAATATGAATATAAATAAAATTTTATCTTATTATTTTGAAACCAAATGCAATGCTAGAATTCTATTTGTTTCATTTAGTTTGTGTTTCTGTTATGAATTTTTTCACTGGATTATACGGACAATTTTTCAATAAATGAAAAGAATTGAAGGATTCTTTAAATCTTGTACCAAATACCCGTATAATATAGGATTAAGGAAATACTCCATTGCTTATAAATCTCTTACACTATACTATTTACTAACTAATCCAGATTTAGGAAGTTGATCCAGACCATAAGCTTACATATTAAACAGCAAATTTAAAAGTTAGCAACTTAAGAAAACAAGATTTATGCCATGGTCTTACATCCACGAATCAAATGTATACTTTGTTATAATCAGTGTATGTTATAAGGGCTTTTCTCAAACAGTAGGTCATATCGGGCTGTTACACTTAATCCTAGAAGGCTGTTGGAAGATGATAACACCGTGTCGCACCTCACACACTTGAATCCTCAACATGTCCATCTTCTGTCTAGAAGGTCAAATTCCTGTAATCGTTTATTTTCTTAATTTTCGAATTAAATTTATCAATTTATTTACTTTGTTATTATTTGCTTTTCTATGTAATAAAAAATAATTTTAGGGGGGTCAAGCTCCTTTAATTTAATTTATTTTTATTATGTTTAAAGGAGGGAAATTTTTAAAAATTGGTGATAAAGGGTTCGTATCTGACAAGAAGTTTAAGTACTTATGAGGACATTCTTGCAATTAAAACTAAATTTCCGATCTTTTAGATATCTCATAATAGATGATTTACAAAGCATCTTCTAAGAAATTATAGTGAATCTTTGAAACCATGATCAATTAAGTATGGATTTTAGCAATTCAAAGAAATTTTGGGTGATGTATAAAAAAGGAGTTTTTCTGCCGTAATGCTTAATGTCTGTTTCGCATTCTCTACTGATTGGAAAGGGTTTCATGTATTCGAAGGCTAGTTAGATATTTAATTATTTGAATAATATAAGTTTTCGCATTATAAGCTGAAGATTTTTAAATAAAGCTTTTGTTAAACTTACATTTGACTAAGATTTATAAAAACAAAACCATTAAGGAAAATTCAACATTGCTTTACAATATTTTGCATTTATTATTTATAAAAATAAATGTTTATGTATATGTAAGTGTATATACTGGGTACACTTAAGGAAAGTTTGTGCCGCGATATTGAAGAAAAATTTAGGCCCAAGAGCATTTATTAAACTGTATGGGTGATAATAACTTTTACAAACTTTCTCCAACTTTCAGAGGCAACTTGAAAAGTCCGTTCTTTCAAAATTTCAGGTTTTTCATCGAAAAACTTTTCAACATGACTTTTTGTCTCAACCTGAGGGGAAGTTTCTTCCATTAAGAGATTTTTGTAATGATAGAAACAGTTAGAAATCAGAGGATGTAAGATCTATTGAATATGCTGATTGGAGTAGAATATCCCACCAAGCTTCAAATAATTTTTGTCGAGTAATCAAAGACACAGGAGGTCGCGTGCATTGCCCTACTAAAACTCAACACACTTCCGATTCCCTATTAATTTACGCTTTTGCTCAATTGCTCTCTTTAATACGTCTAATTAAGAACGCTTTTCTGAATTTATCTCCTTGTTGTTTTATAAAAACTCATAACGTAGGACATTTTGTAATCGCACCAAACACAGAACATGACATTCTTTAAATAAAACCCAGATTTATAGGGCCTTTAAAAGTGATTCATTCATTTCTCCTTTCCTAGAGACTTTTCACTCAACATTAATATTATTTTTAAGCCTCGTTACTATTTGCTTCAAAAATTGTGTCTTCTCGTTATGCTTTTAGAGCGAGTCACAAATGCAAATGTGATCCACCTAGTGTTTCTCCATTAAATTGTGAGGAAATCTTACATTAAAGCAACTATGTAGCCAAGCTTCACAAAAAGCTCATTGGTGGTGGATTTTGATATTTGTAGCAGTTTGTGAAGGATCTATTTGGTTCTTTCTACTAACCTCTTCGGGATTTATTTTGGGCCATCATTTTTTCAAACAACCTTCTCCAAGGACGGGAAGCGCGATTATGCAAATTAAGTTTAATATATATATTCTGTATTCGCGTGTTTGAGAGTTAGTGAAGTGAGAATAGATTGGATGTGAAGTGAAGAGATTAAAAGTGGAGTAAATCTGCTGTGAGCCGTACACGTTAACAGTGTACGAAGAGAGAAGTTGGAATAATATATATATATAAGAAAGTTCTTAGTTTAACTATTGGAGTAGTGTTAAAATAAAAGTAAGGATAAGAAGACCGCAAGAGTTCAGGTACTGTGATCTTATTTCAAGTAGAAGTTAGAGAGTTAAATTATTAGCTCGGTCATAAATTAAACGAGCTCTGCATATGTCATCGTAAAGGTAGATTTGCATGATTGAATATATTCTCCCACGCTGTCTTGTCTCACCCCCGTCCTTTGTCTGATCAAATTTATCTTATTTAGAGTGTTGTGTCTGAATTGATATAGTGATAAATAAATAATTGAAGTTCATCATGTCGTCTGATCATTTAGTTCCACCCTCACATCTAGCAGGGTCACAGGGAATAAGGAATGTAAATTCATCATAGGTTTAAATCTAACATTTACCTATGGAAAAGGTTTATCCAGATATTCATGATCGTCTGGGTTGTAATAACTAATTTCAAACCAAGAAAATTACTCCCGCAAAGTTCCTTCAAATACTGCACTTTTTTCCATAAACAGTGCATATTTTGTTTGGCCCTCTCCAGTAAAATAAAAGCATTCAGTATTCCAGTTGCCTCTTTTTTCGATATTCAAGGCGTATAAAATTTACAACTATTAATATATCACACCCAAACTATTTTCGAATATACCTGAAATATAGTGCTTTGGAAAGTGTGCGCATGTCATTTTTTTCAATCATTCCACATATTCAGTCCAAAAATCGGCACGAGTTTTCCGGGTAATATAATGGTACATATAAATTTATTAAAAATATTGTATATGAATTCCAATTATTTTCTCTCTCACACACAAGCTTAGATATCATGAGGAATGTAGGCCTCAGAACCACGAGTAAAATACCCACCATTAGACAAACGATCAGGTGAAATGCTACCAATTTTCTTAATAAAACGGACAACTTTGATAATAAATCTATCACTAGCATTGAAAATATACTCCTAAACTTAATTTTCACAGACCTAGATCAAACCAAATTGATTGCCTTCCTTTAATTCTTAAATATGTTCATTTTTATTTGGTTGTTTACCTTTTACTTTGATACTTAGAATCTCTCCATTTTTGCAACCCGACTTGCTAAAGCTATTATAAATTCAATGATTGGTTGAGCTTCTTAGCAAAGTTTAAATGCAAACATAGTTGACCTCTCTGGCCAGCCAATCACAGAAGCTCCACTCGATACCAACTCATTTTAGCTTTTTACATCTAAAAATTACCTCTCTTTAACTCGGAGTCCTATGCTGCAACCGTATTTGCTATGCATTGCACAGCCCACTTCCATCACAAAAAAAAATTTTAAGTCATGGTTTGTTCATCAATTTTTTTGCTTTAATTTGTAATTGTAATTTTATTCATATCAAGATAATTATTTATTTTTATGAATATGCAATATAGTTATTTTTTAAATTTTAATTATTATTTACTTAAAAAGGGCAATTTAAAAGCGTTTTAATGTCATCTAAAATGTCCTGAAAGATGTTGAAGGTTCGGATGAACAAAATGATTCCACTCCAAACTACAAGTTTTAATCAAGCTTGAATACTTGCAAAATATTCTCTTACATACATAAATAAGATCTATAAACATTTCCTTTTAATCTTTTTATAAAATAATTCATTAAAAGTAAGAAATGAATAAAATTAGTACTATTTGTATAAAAATAAAAGATATTAATGTAATTTTAGAAACAATTTATTCAGAGTTCCAACAATCCAAATTAGTTTTTTTTAAATTATAATGCGCTATATTCAAAAATCTATGAACTATAAATTTATTTTTAAAAAAAGTTTTGTGTTTATTTTGAGTCTATATTTTAAGAAAGAGTTGTTTTTCTAAAATTGTAAGACTTTTTTTTTTTTGTAAAACATATTATACGGACTGCATATTTAGTAAAACCAACATATCTACTAAACAAGCTAGTAAAATTTATATTTTGAATTTAAAGCTATCTTCTTTATGAAATATTGTTTTTCTGTGAGGTATGGTTAAAAATATAAAAATAGTAGTTTGACAAACATCGTTGCGTAGTATTAATATTTAAATATGTTTTTCTTACTCTATTTAAAGATTGTCGTAAGATTTTATTCAATTTTATTTCTTATAGGCTTTATTCAAACTTTACAAATATGTTTAAAATGTCTGCTTCTTTTGAAAAGTTGCTACTAGTATGTTTATTTATAGAAAGCTATAGATTTTATATTCACGGTGATGCTTATATGTTGGAAATTCATGGAAATATTTTTTCTTGTACAAAAAAGAGTTACACTGTGTAATTAGTACCCACAGACTATTGCAAATTTCTACATTTTCTTTTTAACTTCAGGTTTTTAAAGTTCATGTTTAAATTTAAATTTTTATTCTTTTATATTTTTGAATATATTCCTTCTTGATGTTTCGGTATGATAAAATATAAATTGCATATAAGAATACTTTTAGATTCGCAAAAAATGCACTGTTGTTGAAAAGAGTAACATCTGTAAGAAATACCAAATTAAGAAACTATTCAAATATAAAACGTATGAGGAAGACGATTGTAATGATATAACAAAGAAAGGAAGTTCTGTTATTTTAAAATTTGCAATAAAGTCTGTACATTTCAAAGTATTTAAAAATATGCACTATAATATTTCTAAGAACCTATTTAGATTTTATTCCAATGCAATGGCAAAATGATATTTTGATGAGAGTCGAGTAAATTAAGTCAAGCAAACATCATTTAGATGTTTTTACAAGCAGAAATCTAATTTCAAAGTTCATAGAATGGCGACTAATTCACTGGTGTTTAATAAATTTTACAATAAAAAATGTTTCATGAATTTTTTCGGAAATCGCAGAACAGTTTTTAATGAAAATGGGTAAACATAACAAAGTAAATGCTTTTCTTAACTATCCTTTCTAATTTTATAACTTTTTTTTATTAATTACACTCAAATAAAAAAATTATAAACGAAGTACTGTAAACACTATGGACTCTTTGCTTTTTCTTGTGTTTTTGAAGGTTTATACTTATTTGGGAAACTAATTTTTAACTTTAACTAGTTGTATATATATATAAGTGCTTTTGGTTTCACTGAAGTGGTTAAAAGTCTAGCGTATTTTTATAAGCAAAATTGGATGTAACTTAATCTCACAATTTTAAAATTTTAAGCAATGCATCCGAGCTGCTACCTAATCGGAACGAGAGAAAAACAAGTTTAATAAAGTACATTAAGAGAGAGAGAGTAAATTTTGTCCAGCTGGTTGCCCAATATTTTGGCAATGAACAATGTATCAATTTTCAGACCATTAATCCCGAATTATTATTTCCTTCTTTTTTCAAGGAATTTTTAAACTAATATAAGACTAAAATTTTTATTTACTTCGTTTGATGCGAAATGCTCTTGGACAAATTTTTTCTCGTTTTGTAAGCTGATTATACATGCTGGACAAAAGAACGAAAGTAGACAAAAAATGAAGCTAAACCTAAAGCAACTGAACATTCTTTGAGTTTAAGTCTACAAAGATGAATTTGTATTTTTTTCAAGTTGTCAAAATAATATTGTTAATAATGATTTTACGCGATTGAAAAATAAAATAATCACCTAATTTTATTTAAAAATAATATTGCGTCTGTGTTTTGTTGACATGAAACTTTTTTTTATTTCATTTATAAAGGGGATGGCGATTGGTATTTTATCATTGCAGACCTAGTACATTTCCCAGATCTGGTATCGCTTTTTACTGCGGTACTTTATAGGTTGTATACCAATCAACGTAAGTAATTTTGACGCCAAGCTTCCTCCCCAAAGGGAGGCACTTGAGATCGGATGACGAGGAATTTAATCAAATAGGCTCACAAAGGACCTTTTACATGTCGCATAATCATACGCATATGCTCTGTTGATTTTTTGCATCATGAAAACCCACCGACTTGGAAAGGGATCGAACCAGTAAACTTGGGTGTACAAGACCAGCGCCAAACGAACTACGCCACCCAGCTGTACCACATGTAACTTAACAGAATTTTTTTAAATAAATTCTGATGAATTTAGTAGTAGAAAATTATACTGAGAGAGATTTATATACAAATAATCATACGTATATGTCACATATATAAAGAGGTTTAGACTTATCACGTGCTTATTTTAAAAGGGAAAAAATTTTTTTCAGTAATGCGTAGAGCCTTTTTTTTTCTTCATAAAATAGAAAACATTTTAAAATAGCTTCTTAAAATATCTTATAAAAATTGAATTTTAATATGACATTTGCCTTCATTTTTGAGAAATGTAAACGATACACAAAGAAAATATAGTTGATATGTATATTGTGAAATAAACTTAAATCGTTGAACTATGAATGTAGGAATAAATATTTAACTTTATCTAGCTGTTCACTTGCAATTCCAATAACCTCGATTGTACATTAGTTATTGAAGATGCTTCATTGATCAATTTCTCTGTTCAGATAGTGATATTTATGATTAATATTTTTATATTCTATGCATGAGTGCTTATTCTAAATTTTAAGTATTTCTCATTCGCTTGCATTTTCAAATAGATAACTTAACTCCGATGATCCCAAGTTTTCCCGGAAAAAAAATATTAGCAAACATTTATAATTTTCTAATACTTAAGATAGCCTTTTGAATTATTATATTTTTATAGCTCAAAAAATTATATTTCATATTTATTTCTTTTGTTGGTTGCATTTTTTCCATTATTTGAATTAATATATTTGTTAAGTTTTAACCTAAGCAATGTTTAAAATATATCAATTATTATTTGTACCTTAGTTTCAGCATCTTCTTAAAGATTCGTTAATGTATTTAATTTTGAATAATGTAATAGGTAAAGCTTAAATATTTAATTTTGTACAGTGTGTTTGCAGACATCTCTGCCAGAAATCTTATAATTTTAAATTAGTTTAGGACATTACATATCTTCGAAACATGCAGAAAAGACATGTGCAGTATCTCTGCCAAGAATAGTAATTACTTATTCCGAATTATACAAGATTATTATTAAAGGATGTTGATGCACGACATCAAATAATGTATAATAAAGTAATACGTATTCTTTGAAAATCATAATGATCATGGAAAAATCATTTTCCTAGGAACATTTCTAACTGTATTCCAAGACAGGCATTTATATTTTTATTGTAGTTAGAAATAAGGCATTTTTATTAAAAGTGCTAACTGTTTTAAAGCATTTTACCACATGTTACACAAAATATTTTCTATAGGATTTTGTCTTTTTTAATGTATCTTTTGAGACTGATGAAATACCATTAGTTAAACTTTTGAGTGATGTGAGATATCTACAGTGAGTAGTAATTTGTTCTAAAGATAAGGATAAAATGATTGTTTGAAACATTTATCGTGAAATAAATTATAAAAGAAATGCCTATAAATATTTAACAATGTAAAAT
Organism: Trichonephila clavata; assembly: GCA_019973975.1. Lineage (NCBI taxonomy): Eukaryota > Metazoa > Arthropoda > Arachnida > Araneae > Nephilidae > Trichonephila > Trichonephila clavata. The sequence goes on from BMAO01005814.1 coordinate 10,311, forward strand.
AAGTTTTAAAATTCCAAATGTTAAAAAAAAATCTATCGAAAGCTCAAGTGAAGTAAAGTTGTTGTTTTTCGAGTACAAATGTAATAAGAAAAACAAAATACGGTCGCACCTCCATTTAGCAATTTTTCTTCCCCCCAATAAAGAGAATGCAAAAAACCTCCATTTAATGAATAATAAATCCCGAATTACTAAATTATTTCAACAGCCAAAAAACATTTTTTTTTCCTTACTAGTTTGCATTAGAAAAAAAATTGTTTTTCTTTTCAAATGATATATTCTTTTTGATCGGAACAGAAAATTACTTCTCTTTAAAGCAGAAAATTAGGACGAGAAATCGTGTAGCCCATTATTAGATTTAACAGGTTCAGATCAACCATGAATGTGACCTATACCATGAGTTTTGAATAGGACATGAAATTCCTTTCTAAAGCTCCTATCAAACCTGTTACATTTTCTAATACTTGACGTTGTTTGTAAGATGTGAAAACATAACTACTTCATGCAGCTGGCCGTAGCAGACGCGATGTATTTCCTTCCCTGCATAAAATCAAAAACTTTCTCTTTCGAGTCATGAATCAAAATATTGCCAATAATCTATTAGCCAGTATTTTAAAATTTACAATTAACTGGTGCTTAATTATAGTATTTTTATCTGCTAAATTAAAATGTGTAAATTCTAACTATGTACATTTTTTGTGTAGTTCCTTATTATAGAAAGTACAAAGAAAAATGGTGATTTTTAGGACCACAATATTACAATTAACCTCAAAATAACGAAAAAAGTGTTCGTTTACGGAGAAATCATTAAATCGGGGTCTGACTGTATTAAGAAAACTAAGTGGCCTGACATTGAACTAACTCTTATGCATTTTTTGTCATTTGGAATTTATGTAGAATGTGTGTATGCGCTCGTGGTGCGTGCGCGCGCGTGTGTGTGAGAGAAAGAGAGTGACAGAGAGAGAGAGTGACAGAGAGAGAGAGAGAGAGAGAGAGATAAAGTATGATGAGGTAATTTTCTAACTTTTTTCAATAACTTTATTTTGTAGTCACAGAAAAAGATTACCACAATAAAATATTTTGAGAGACAGAAATGACGCATACATTCATTTTTGGTTGTTTTCAGATTATTTTTCTGCATGTATTTTTAAGGAATGAGTGTGATTATAAAGAAAATTATTTCATGAAAAATAAAATACTTGTATTGTTGATTTTATTAAATTAAATACACCTTATTGTTCATTTGGGTTCATTATTGTTCATACACTCATTTTTTGGGTTGTTTTCAGATTATTTTTCTGCATGTATTTTTAAGAATGAGTGTGTTTTCTAAAGAAAATTATTTCATGAAAAATACAATGCTTGTGTTGTTGATTTTATTAAATTAAATACACCTTATTGTTTGAAAAAAATTACATTTTTCTTTTAATGTCGATAAGAAACGTAGAATGAGTTTCTTTTGATTAAAAGTATAACAATAGTCCAAAGTATGTTATATATGACAGATAAAATAAATAAGTGAAAAATAATATTTTGCAGTAGACATTTGAAAGAATATGATTAATTCAAACAGCTTTAAAATAAATAAATCTTTTCAGTAAATAATACAACTTTATTTGTTTCAAAGACAAAAAATAAAGTTTATTTTCTCTTTCTCTAAATTTATTCAATATATTCAAAACGTTCTAATCCAAATAATGAAGACGAAGTTAACATGAAAGCCTCATTTTGCTATAACGTATTCTATTTTATATTTGATGTGTCTTTTATTTTTAACACTTAAAAATTTATGAAAAACACAAATAATAATTGTGAGTATGAAAAATAGTTTGATAAATTATCTACTAAATTATTCCTAAGAAAGAAAACAATTATTATCTAACTTTATGATATTTCAAACTAGCAAAAATATAATAATAATTATTATTATAACTATCGTAGTACATTTAGTAGAGTACACGTTTACAAAAAATATATTAGTTTCTAGAAAAATAAAATTCTTCGTTTTTAACAAAAGGATAAGTATTTATTAAGAAATTTGAAATACATATGAAGCCTTTTGCTCAGTCGTATGTATAATCAAATTAAAAATAGTGTTTTTATATAAATAAAGAAATGTATGAATAACTTGAGAAATATACAAAATGTGGATTTTACTTGCGAAACTTATATTTTTTGATAATTCCAGTGTGAAAAATATACATGAGGATACTGTAAAACACTATACACAGTCAGCAGGGGAAAATATAAAATAAAGCTTTGATTAAAAAGAAAATAATTTTAATCAACGATCCAAGTTCTAATTAGTAAAGGAGAGGATTACCTAAGCATAAGAATATTTTAATTTTGCGAAAAAAAACTTGCATTCGAAAGTGTAGTTTTATGTTTATTAAAGCTGGAAATGTTTTTTATTTAAGTACATGAATTTGTACGACACATAATATGAAATAAAACTGCTTTGAATGTTAAACTGCATAAATGTACATGATAAAATGAAAGGTAATTGGTTTACATGTTTTTCTTATAATAATTATACGTATAAATTCACAGTTGACATTTAAAACATTTCAGCCTTAATAATGGGATACTTGTCTCTTACTTTTTTAATCATAACTGAATTTATGAATTTCCCTACAATTTTGTTAAAAATTAGGTGAAAGTTTAAACAATTTGTGCTCATTTTCAAATAACGAATCATATAAAATTCAAACGATATTAAAAAAATAATAGGAAAATTACTATTTAAAAATGAGTATTTGTTTTTTTTTAAATGCTATGCTAAAATTATCAATTTTTGTACATAACTAAATAAAGGAGTGGTTTTTCATGATAGTAACTTGAAGAATGTACTAGACTATGGTTTTTTGCTATTAACACAGCATAAAGAAAAAATTTTAAACATTTTATGCTTCTTTAAGGTAACTGAGACAAGAAAAAATTGACTTTTTTACATAAAATTTAATTGATTCTCAATAACTTAAATTAAAAGCAATTGAAGTAATACTATTATAATGATTTATCTGTTTGTTTATGTACTTGTTAATATAAAAAAATCTAATTTTAAATTTTTATTTTGTAGGAGCAGTTAATAATTAATAACTTTTTAATTTTCGAGTGATTCTCTTAATTTTAGGTACACATTTTGTATAAATTCCACTACGTATATAGATTTAAAGTGTTGCAGACTATCTGTAAATAAAACCTTTCATAAAATAAATTTTTACAAAAATTCTGTTATTTGAATTTTTTTTAATGATATGCTTAATTTGTGCTATATCTAAATTTGTAAATGTATAATTAAAAAAAATTCATCACTTTTTTGAAAATTTTTGAATCTTATAACATGCAAAATAGCAGCACTATATGTAGAGAAAAGTGTACCCGAATCACCAAAAAATGCATTTTAAGAAAAATGTACAGATATTTTTATCTGTGTTTTTTAAAATAATATTTTTAATACAATATAAAACCATACCATAATTAATTGGGACATTCTTCATAATTTTTGAGTTTTTAATTTGTAAATTTAAATTGTAGATTATTTAACGTATTCAACAAAATATAAATTCTTAATTGAAAATTATTACTATGTGTTGTTATTCTGGAAAGGTTTTTTTTCAATTGATTCAAATGACTTGTAAACAGAAAAATGGTAATTAATAAGTATTCTGTGAGAAGAAACTAATCAACACATACATGTTATGTATTTATCATGCAGGAAATGTAAGAAAAAAATACAAGTCTTGATACGTACAAATCTAATTTGATGATTATTAAAAAGGATTTTTTAAAGATTTTAACAAATTTTAATTTTAAAAACAAAACACAACCTTAAACCGTACCAGAACCAATTTAATCCAATAATCTAATTAAAACGAAAGTTTCGTCTTGGTAGCTTATAGGTATTGTGTCCGCCTTGTAAGATCAAGGTTGCTGGTTCGATCCTGGCTGGAGTAAATAGATTTTCCGGACGTGAAGGCATGTACGAGATCCCTTAAGTATCAGTTTGGCTCTGGTACTATAGGCAAAATTAAATCATTGCAGTATTTAGGATTCGACGAGAGAGAACACACCACTAGTGGGTGCCGAGGCTTGGAGGACTTGCTGTGTCGGTAAGGACTTGTGTGCCAAAATGCAGCCCTTTGAGAAGAAAATTAAAAAAAATTGAAGCAGTCCAAAACTCGGAGGATTGTTTGATTATTCATAGCATTTTCACAGAAATTGGGCCAATAAATGTATATTCCAATTAATACAGCTTCGTTTCTGGATATAATAAATTTCAATAAAAAAAATAGTGTTTGAAAAGTCATAATGCAATATGAAGAAAAAAAACTAAACTGTTTTAAAACATTGTAATATCCCTGATTTGTTAAAAAGAAATTGTATTTGAACAACGTTACATACCGAGATTCCAGTTAATGATACATGTTGAGTATATTTTTAATATGCTCTTCTCAATGTAATGTATCTCCAATACTATTTATTAATTCTGAATAAATAATACTAATATCAGTATCTCTTCATGTTTTAATGCAAAAGATAATAGAAGACATTAGAAGGTATACCATTCAGTAAATTTTTACAAATCCTAATTGTACAAAACCTTTCATTTGTTCTATTTACAGAAGAGAATAAATTGATAAATATTAATGATTTGCAAAAAAGAAAATTAGTTTGGTTCAAATCAAATATTTTTGTATCAAGACTTAAAAAATCTCTTATTATGGGATTATTATTGGAGAAGAGTAAATTCATTTATTTAAGAAATTATACTTCTCATTTTAAGATCTTAAAAAATGTATACATTTAAAAAAGTGTCTTAATTTTTTTTAAATTTGTGTTATAAAACACTATTGTTCATGTTGTTTTCTTCACGAAATAATATTGTTTCCTAATAAAATGAACAGAAAAATTTTAATAATAAACAATATTGAACGAATTTATTATCTTTTTTAAAAACGTACTTGAAATCAGATAAAAAAATAATAAAACAAAGAGTACGTGTATTACTGATTTTTTCAGTTGAAACATTCTTCTTATGAATTAATTAAAATAATTTTATTACCTTTAGTTATTGCAAATCAAAGGAATCGCTAATTTAAATAAATATTTCAATGTCTATATACAAAATCATATTCTTACTGAATATATTTGATGTTATTTCTAGAAATAGTATATGTTCAAACCTTTAGTTTATTGTTTAAAACATAAGCTAATTTATATATATATATTGCATTTTTATTATTCTCTCTTTGTGTTGAAAAACTTTGTTTTGTGAATATATATGTTTTCAAAACTATCATTTCGTTTATATTTAGATCCTTTTTTCGTATATTATTAAGAATATTTTCCTTTATAAATTATTGTAATCATTCTTAAAATAAATGCTTGCGATATAATAATTAATCAACATTAATGTCACAGTGTCAGTTAATATCATACCAATATCTAATTAATTCCCAAACTAAGTGGAAAAAAACTACAATACAAACAATCTGCTAAAATTTTAGTGCCTTAATAGAAAGCATCTTGAACATTCTTTCACTAAGTACTGCAAACACGTTTAAACAGCATTGTGCTCCAAAGTGTCCTTCTCAAACAGTGGACAGCGCTGGGGTGTAAAACTTAATCCCAAAAGGCTGCTGAGAAGATGATAAGACTTTGTAACACCTCAAAAGCTTCGATCCTCAAATGCCTAATACATGTACCATTGACTTTTCAGGTTCTTATGTCCAGTCTGTCTGGCTTCTTGTCATCGTTTATTTCTCCAGTTTCCTGACCACGTCTCTATAGACGTATTTCTTTTCTTTTTTTTCACTTTTCTAGGTGCTAAAAATGAATTATTATTCTGTGTGGGATATCGAGTTTTTCTATGGTTTTGCCTGTTTCTTTTTAACCCTTCTTTGCATGAGGATGGAAATGGCCATCATAGCATTTAGTGAACAAAAACTGTACTCAGAACAAGTGTACTGTAAATTGGTTGTTGCTGGCAACTTTTTTCACTAATATTGCGTAATCAGGAACAAAACTGCTAAAAAAATCAAATGTCACAATCATTATAGCGGGTTTGAACTTGTCATTCCGCTGTTTGTTGTGGTTGGAAAAAGTGCATACGATTTCTTGAATATTTTTGATAAAAATTTGAATTTTTTTTTATTAATAAAAATGATAATGAGTATAATAAATGAGTTTTTTTTTGTGAGTGTATCTTCTACTTTCAGTGCAATTTATATCGAATACGTATAATTAACTTCTCAAATCCATCCGACAGAAATTTACATCACTAGGCAGTTGTTTCACATTTAATGTATGGCTAAAATGTTTTTAACCATATGTTATTATGGTATAGAGACATTTAGAAGAGAGAGACTTTGAAGACGATTGGCTATTAGAAGATGGCCTTGATGACGAGAACTACGATGATACTGAAACTAGAATAATAATAATAATTGTTTTTTAATTATCATCAGAAATAAAAATCAAGCAACGGTATATTATTTTTTTATTTATTTTGTACTGAACTTAACATGCAAATTTGCATAATGAGGGATATTTCTATCATAGTGTTTTTGAATTAATTTATCTTACACATTTATATTAGGATTTTTTAAAATCGTTTTGCCTTTAATCTAGAGAATGGATTATATCATCCTGATTTATTTCACAAAAGCTGAAAAAAATGTAAAGAAAAAGTTGAGAATATGAAAGGTGAGAGCTTCTTTTGTGTTCATTTACATCACGGTATAAAGTGATTTGATATCTAGTGGCAACGGACCTTGTAATTTTGAACCACTATCAAATGACGAAGATTTACATCTGAGCTGGCACATCCTCTTCAAATGCCACTACGTCGAATGGAAAACTACGAATTCTGAAAGGTTTAACGTATGTATTAGTCACTCTACACTTCGAGTCTGTTTGGTTATTATTTAATGGACTGTATCGATTATTATTTTATTAAAAAAATCCAAAGGTTTTAGTCAATTTCTTTTCATTTATGCGACTTCCGACATGAAGTTTTTCGAAGGAACAGAGCAGTTTTACACAAGCATTCGAACTGATACAAAACATATGGCTGTGGCAACCCTAAGCGTCGCCCTTATTTGTTTACAATTTAACATTCTTATCTTCGCCAAGCTGTGGTGCCAACATACCAAAGTATACGTTTACATGGGTATTAACAAAGTCTTTATTGGAACAAGGGTTCGAACTCATGAAACGGCAGCAACGAGCTTGTGACAATGACCACTAGGCTACCACGACCAGTTTAAAAAGATATATGAGGTAATATCAATATTTCAGGGTATCCACAGCTGCTCTGATGAAAAAAGAAATTATCTAGTATTCTAAACATGTGTCGCCTTCTATATAACAAATATTAGGGGTGTGAACTATTTCTGCCATTTCTTAAGTATATGATTGATTTCTGGAAGGGGTAAGAATTTCGATATGCCATCTAAAAACGTTTATGTCTTAAACATTGAACTTTCTTCTAATCTGTTTCTCCTGATTTTTATCTCTCACAGCGAATATGTATCAAGCAAGAATAGTATAATTTATATTGAATTAAAATAAGTATGCAAATGATTCAGAAAATATATCAATAGATTAATGTGTGTAATGTTAGTTATTCTATGTCAATTATATTTTTTTATGCTTTCGTATATTAAAAACATAAAAATGAAAAATGTAATGAATTTTGCAGTGGAAAATAGTATTTAAATTATGAATAAAATTTTAAAAACATCCACTGCATGTATCTCGAATGTCAATTCTAAAAACTCTTTGATTGGAATCATTTACATAAAAATATTCATGTTAGCTTGTAGATATTTTACTTTAACAATAACAATCCTACTTTCGCGCTCACGAATCAAAGAACTTAAATCTCTCTATAAGTTAAAAATGTTTTTCGCGATGCTGTAGTAAACTTAATATTTACTATCATGATAATGCTTTCGTTCAAGATAACTCGCCAAGTTGGCAACCATGATTTCGGTTGTATCGTACGCGCTGAATTGCCTACTTTGTACTTCGTTTCATATAATGTTGTCCTTGTGGTTGTGAATGTACAATATTACAAGATCTTGCAGAAAATTATCGCAACGATTGCCTGGACTGGAATAATTGCGCAAGCAGGAAGGAGTTGTCTCATAAAAAGATTTATTAACAATCAATGAAACTATACAGTGGGTAAAAAAAGTATTTGCACACCTACATTTTGTTTGTAATTCATAAAAAGAAGCATTAGGAAATAAAAAAATTGTATTGCCAAATCAGAATAAGTTTAATCATCCAAAACAAACAGAAAAATTACAATAATATAAATAACAATGCTTTTTTGTAACAAATTAAAATATTTCGTGTCAAAAAAGTATTTGCACACCTGCATGAATACAAAAGAAATAAAATATATAAGCAAATTCAAATAACTAATATTTAGTATGCATTCCCTTAGCATCTATTACTGCTTGTAATCTTGTTGACATTGATTTAATTAAATTTTCTGTAACAGTAGGTTCAGTATTCGACCACTCTTCAATAAGGGCTTGTTTAAGGGCAGATTTGCTTGAAATCTTCCTTTTTCTTATTTTTAAATCCACAGAATTCCACAAATTTTCCAAAGGATTTAAGTCTGGTGATTGTGGTGGAGTGGCAAGTTTTCTGGGTACATGATAAAGCAACCACATACGTGTTATACCGGCAGTGTGCTTGGGATCATTGTCTTGCTGAAAATAGTACAAATTACTGATACCCAATTTTATTGCACTTTGTGGCAAGTTATCTCGCAACACATCAATATAGGTTCGAGCTGTCATATTCCCATCAATGAAACACAAATTACCAACTCTTTGCTAGCCATGCACCCCCAAATCATAACAGAACCTCCTCCATGTTTAACTGTAGGTAACACATTTTTGGTATGAAAAGCAGTACAAGGTTTTCTCCAAACTAATTTCCTGCCATCTCAAATAAAGATATTGAACTTACTCTCGTCGGAGAATATGACATTTTTCCAGAAATCAATTGGCTTATTGATATATTCCTTAGCGAATTCAAGTCTCTTCAGTCTATTTCGTTCAGTTATGAGAAGTTTTTTCCTTGGAGATATCCCATAAATTTGTGCATCATGCAGGACATTTCGAACACTTGGGCACAAATTTTAATCTCCAGATGTTGAAGCGACATCATTGGCTAATGTAATTGCACTAACAAATGGATTTTTCGCTTAATTCGCAGTGAAAGTTTCTTTGGGCGTCCAGAGCGCAAGTTATTTGATGTAGATCCTCTTTCTTTATGACGTTTTATAACATACCGAACAGTAGAGAAGCAAACATTTACTTTTTACCTATTTCTCGATAGGCCATTTTCACGTAGATAAACAATTTTTCTCGCAACGAAATCGGCAATGCAGATTTCTTAGGTGCCATTACAATTTGAAATCGACAATCAACTGATAATGTTTCGACAATACCTCCTTTTATAGTCGTCTTACGTATGTCATTTACTGCGGGATGACTGTCAAATAATTAGCAAAAAAAATGCAAATTTGCTAAAGTTGAGTTGAATGTGCAAATACTTTTTTGACATAAGATATTTCAATTTTGTTGCAAAAATGTTTTTTATTGATATTATTGTATTTTTGTAATTAATTTAAATGAATAGGCTTATTTTATTTTAAAATGCCAATTTTTATATTCTTAATGCCTTTTATTATAAATTGTGAACAAAAATGTATGTGTGCAAATAATTTTTGTACCCACTGTATACCCAACTTCCTGGAAGCTTCAAAAGCTGCAGGTTCATCAAAATCTGAGGACTTTACCAATGACTTGTTGGACGATGCAGTTTCAGTGATGAATTTAATTGAAGAAGAGCGCCAAGAACAAATTTTGCGAAAAGAAGAACAAATACATAGAACTAAATAATACATGCAAATTACAGATTTACAATTTGGGCAATGGATATAAACATTTGTATAATTTGTATAAAGGTTCACCGTCAGATCAGCGGGTACACACCCCTAGTAGAAATTAATATAACTGTAATTATAAATTGTTTACTTAGTTAATATTTAATTAAAGCTTAGTTTCATTGCTCTAACTTTTATCCAAACTTCAACCGAGTCTGTAATACGAAGAATTCAACAGTAATTGATGAATTTCATGAATATTTATTCAAATATTTCAGGGGTTATAACGCACAATAAATAATAATAAGCAAGTATGCTTACTGTTCAATCATAGTTTTGGGTTCGTTACTAAATTGTTAGGTATATATTCTTTAAGAGATGCACTTCTAATATTTTGAATCAATAAACTAATCTGTATCCTTTTTTAGAAATACTTATATTACAAAATAAGGAGCATATGCGTATTTTAAGCATATGTGTAAAGAATATTCCGGGAAAATTGACCTAAGAAATTCATTATGAGATTCAAATGTTGCATTTATAGGTAAACTTCTAGCAACCACCTGCTAATATTTTTCAAGCCGTGTCTTTTTTATGAATCTGCAGAAATACTTTTACTGAAAAAAAATATCTGTGTGTTTTGTTTTATTTTTGAAATCCTTTTTAATATTTCCGTGGGAAAAAATCATTCCTTTGCTTTTATTCTTAGATAGGTTTGTTATACCTGCATTTATGCTTAGGAAAGTAGTTATTTTGAAGTAAGTTGTTTCATATATATATATATCATTATGTATTCCGTATTTTTTTTCCTTCGTTGTTTAGAATTTTTGTATGTTTCTAATATTTTTTTTTACTTGACCATATAGATTTTAATCATTGTTGTATTTCTTTTGTTGTATTTGTTATACATTTAGTGTATTGCGGTTCTTTATCGTTTTCATGTGTATCCAGTTTCGTCTTATTTTCTGTTTGAAAAATTCTTCGAATTTCGATTATTTTACATTTCACAATAAGATAACTAATTTTTCAATGAAATTAAAATTTTTTTACTGGAATATTTTTCGTGATCCTTTCTGATGAAAATAATAAAAAATAAACGAAACCTAATAAGAATTTATACCTAAGACAGAAAGAAACTCATTTATCTCTGGGCCTTTATACCACGTCACTTTTGTTAAGAAGAAATTGGTTTTATAAAAAATATTTTTTTTTTTAGATTCGACTGTGTATAAAAGTAATATTTTGTACATCATCGATGTGTTTAAAATTCCCAAAAGAATTATATATACAAGGGGTGATCAAATGAAAAGATACGAAACGACATAAAAATGAAACAGTTAAATATTTGCATATTCCGCAAGGGAGAATGTAGCGAGACATCTCGGGATGCCATTGGATACTCTGACTGGGATCGGATCATGCGCGGGTGCCCACATGCGCAAGACAGAGCAAAGGCTCTTATAAAAAGCGGCGTCCAAATGATGCGAGCACAGAATTACTCGAACACAGAAAAAGCATTAATTCCGATGTGTACTGTGAGACACTCCGACGCCTACGCAGGTCATCAAGAACAAAGACCGGGGCTGCTCACGGAGGGTGTGGTTCTGCTCCATGATAACGCGCGTCCACACGTCTCCAGAATCACACAAATGTAACTGGACAAGTTCCAATGGGAGACGTTGGACCATCCGTCTACAGTCCGGACATGTCACCCTGCGATTTCCATGTGTTTGGTCCACTGAAGAAACACCTGAAAGGAAAGCGCTTCAACTCGGACGACGTACTCAAGGACACTGTGAAGGAATGGGTCTCATCACAGCCACAGGAATTCTGGGAACAAGGAATCCTGCGGCTTGTCCATCAGTGGAATCGTTGTGCTCAGGCTATGGCGTATATTTGAATAAAGTCTATATTTGTACCCACCGTGTCGTTTCGTACCTTTTCATTTGATCACCCCTTGTATATATATATATATATACAGTAAAATATTTTTAACTTGAAAACGCTGAAGACGAAATATTGGTTAACATGAAATAATACAAAGACAAACGACTATACATTTTCATGCATTTTTCTATTAACACGAAAATAATTCTTCCGGGGATTGATCAAAATACAGAAAACATCAGCCATACAGACGAGATGTAAGAGGGGTGTGAAATAAAAGAGAGGTGGTTTCATATGTTTCGTAGAAAGGATAACTAGATTTTGAAATTTTCTTGGAATAGTCTGTAACACGAGTCAATTTTTTTTAAAATTTACTCTACTTTCAGCTTCCACCTCTACAAACGCCACTTTATTATTGGTATGTTTCTGTACTATTAGACTGTTCTATTATATCATCGGAAGAATTCATTGCAGTAAATGACGATAACGTTGTACAGCTCCAATTATGACATAAAAATACATTTTAGAGTTTGTTCAAAGCTCAAAAAATATCATTGATGCCGATTCCGAAGACATAAATGGAATGAATAATGTAGCTCCTGTTCACACGTCATACTAAATGAGGAACATCATGAAAAGTATTCGCAGTTATTAACACCCACATAAAAATAGCGAAAAGAATAGCAAATGGATAACATCTCCCAATTTGTTGACAATTTGATGTTAAAAAAGGCAATGCAAAGGAAAATATCGGATTATTTTCCAAAACTTAATATATGTTGTTGTTTTTCAAAAACTTGAAAGTTTTTTTTAGCAAATTTCATTACATTCTCGTAAATGTTTTTGTTTCCTTGATTTTTATTAAATATATGCATATATATCATGTTTATATAATATATATAACTCAAAAGTAATTTTGTGCTGTATAGATATTTCTTTTTTCAATACACTGACATGAAAAAATATTTCAGTTTCTTGTTAAGCGATTTTCACTGTATCTATATGTGTGTGTGTGTGTGTGTGTGTGTGTGTGTGTTGTGTGTGTGTGTGTGTGTGTGTGTGTGTGTGTGTGTGTGTGTGTGTGTGGTGTGTGTGTGTGTGTGTGTGTGTGTGTGTGTGTGTGTGTGTGTGTGTGTGTGTGTGTGTGTGTGTACAGTCAACTCTCAATAATTCGAAGTTGAACGAAAAACTTCGAATTATCAAGAGTTCCAATTATCAAGAAGGTAGGAAAAAACTCCCAAAATACACGAAGAGAAATTATTTTCTAACTCATGTAAATTTGAAACTATGTAATAAACAACAATTATACATATGAATAAAGTCATTTTAAAGTATTTTCGAAAAGTACGTTTTGTACAGATAAATATTAAACAGAATTTACAAGTCCTGAATTAGAAGAATACATACTGTATATGAATAAGTTTTTTATATGAAAAAACATGTTATCTTTTTTTGTTTTATGGCATTCAATTTAACTTAGTCAATAGATTTTTCTAAATAAATTACGCTTGAAAAGGTCCACATCAACATGATTTGGGGGGGGGGAGTTTCCTAGTTGGTTTAGTGACACTTCAACTTCTGTCAGAATTGTCGGAGTCATCTCCGATTGTCATCAAAGAGGCTACGTTACATGGGCGAAAAGCAGGACAAAATAACACAAAACATATTGACCTCCAACCTGTTTGCTACAGGATCTCTACATGATAGTGAGTGTTTGAATTGTTGAGAGTTTTATTAGATCACTTCAAATTACGTCGTGTACCAAAACGTATTGTTTTAGTTCGAAATATCAAGAGTTTTTCTAGGGACTGAGCATATACTTCTAATTAGTGAGAGATTCGTATCATCGAAGGTTTGAATTACCAAGAGTCGACTGTATATATATGTATAATTATTCTCTACTAGAGAGGCTGAAATCAATTGAATATCAAAGTTAAATGAAACTAAAAACAAATATTGTAATTTAAAAATATAACTGTAGTATTTATTTAAATACACGTTCTCTATAATTATTTTAGTGCAAAATATTTTATACCTTTTGCCATGCTAAAATTCAGCCAAAAATACTATGCCTAGAATTTGTATCTGGGCCCACAATCCGGGAATAACTTGTTTATTGTACACAGATTCAGCATGGGCTATTTATTTTTGAATGCAAATCCAGGTAAGTTGCCTTTTTACTGTAATGGATTATGAAATTGTCTTCATTACTTTAATAGGATTTCGCTCGGTATTATAAACAGAAAAAAGGAATTAAAGCCAGCACCACACACACACAAAACTAAAAAGAACCAATTTATATAAATTATTTTATGTATAAAAGCTGTATAAAATTAATATTGTTTATGATACTCTACAGCATCCCTATTTTTTAAATTGCAATATCTGTTTTTTAGTTTCATGTATCTTTGATATTTACTAAATTTCAACCTCTCTCGTAGAGAATAATTCTACTATTGTCCTTTAAAAGAGGAAAAAGAAAAAAGATTTTAAAGGTTAAAAATATGCATATTATGAATGGATTACTCACAGTTCACTCGCTGGATTTGTACTGGATTTTAAATTAAAATAGATCTGTTTACCTTCTAATGAAATGTGTTTGATTGTACAAAGAAAAACTGTTCTGTAATTATGTTAGTTATACTTTTGCGAAACAAATTTGCACACGTATAAGGAAAATAAGTTTAAAGTTAAATTATTTAATTAAATAAGAGTTTATATTCCTGGTGATTTCAAGTTGCTTTCTTTCTTTATAATCTTCATCATCATCTATGAGCAGACAGATTTTCAACTAAGATATTTTTCAGTTCTAATTTCATTTTTTTTGTTTTGCTTCTCAGTATTTGTACCATCATCTTCCAGTTCAGTGTGTGTGTTACGAAGTCTTAAACTTAGTTCTTCAGAACACTATCTAAAAGAATTATTTTTCTGATTTTGTACGTCTTTCTTAACTTTCATGAAACATGA
>BMAO01005815.1:0-21580 GCA_019973975.1 Trichonephila clavata
AGTCTTTACATTCAAAACGTGTGTTTCTTCAAATGCGTTTTCCGTTATCATTTTTCTTAACCCTCTGAGTGTTCGTCCTTGTCCTGAAAAATCATTCCGAAAGCGTTTACTTCTTTTTTGAGAATTCCTTCGAAAGTGCAACACATTTTAATTCCTTTCCCCTTTAAAGTAGCGGGAGGTCTACAGGGGAAGATTTTATTACTCAGTTCGGCCTCTTTGTTGCTTTAAAACCGGGAGAAAACTCGTCCACAGCTGTGACGTTGCCTTGTGCGATTTTGGGTGGAAAAGCGGGTCCACGTGGTTGTTTGATCGGTTAAGTCACAGTAAAAGTGAAGAGTTAAAAAAAAACTCGAAAGAAAGAAACTTGTTACAAAAGTTGAAAAATGCCTGTTTATTTAAACAAAACAAAATTTTTAAAAATTAATTTAAGAAAAATAAACTATTTTGGACTAACGATTTGAGCCAGGAAAAAGTACCTTGTATTTATTGTGGAATATGAGACTAAGAAAACACAAATACATCGTAATGTTTTTTTAAAAAGTAACTATGTAAAAAAGAGTAAAAGTGACCATCTCTCTCTCTCTTTTTAACAAAAAGAGAATAAATGAAGTATCGTTACATACGACGATTATGTTTATGAAATGAAATCAATCTTCCTCTATTCAATTATATTTTAAATTTAAAGTAACATAAAGAGGGATTTCAATACTTTTAATTTATATATATTTTAATCCTATAAATGATGTTTTTATGTTAAATTAATTTTTCGGAACAAATCTAAATTTATTTCATAGTCAAACAACTTGTACTAAGCAAAAATACCTTCTATACATAGGCATTTGTGACGGAGCAAAAAGCAAATTAAGTCAAATTTTTTATTTTTCTGTTTCTTTAGTGTTAAACGGAAAATTCACCGATAAATACAACTTTCACACAATTCAATCATTACAAATTCTAATGAGAAAAAAAACTTCTCCCAATTAATTTTGTCTTTCAAAACAGTACACTTAAAACAATTTTGCTCAGTGAAGCTAACCGACAATTCCCGTAGTGTATTCATATTAATTTTTTTAAAAAAAATAACATTCGGAAATGCTGTATTCAATTTTTAAGTATAAAAAAATAATAGCTGCTGTGGAGAAGACAGAGAATGAGATGTGATGTATGGTTTTGAAAGAATGTTTTCGTACATGTAGAGTATTTTTGAAAATTTAAATATCACCAAAGCTGATCATATGATTGTAAATGAGTCTTATTTTAGAATGTGAGCTGTGGGGTATCAAATAAAACATTTTACTTTTAAATAGCCAAGGAGTTTATACTCAATATCCTCTTCATAAAATTGCTTACAACTTTTATTCAAATTGTAAAGAAACTGAAATATAATATCTGACTTACTCCAGTCAAAAATATTCATATGTGAAAATACTGTTCCTCCACTTATTTAAGTACATTTATAAGCTATAGCCCAAAGCAATATTTTATTTTTATAAACGAGGCACAAATTTCAGTTATAAAAATATATTTTTCATTTTAGAACATATAAACCGTACACGGATTGTAAGCCCATTTCTAAAATACTAAGAGTTTTTAGAGGAACAAAAACATATAATTTTGGGTAGTTCAAATTTTAATATAATACGCAAATATATATATTATTAAGCAAATACGTTTGACAAGAAAAAAGTAATTTATTTAAATCTTGTATTGCATGAATAAAATAAATCAAAGATCCTCCTGAAATAAACACAATTGAAGGGAAAATGTTTAATTTGCAATCGAGATAGCATATAAACGTTTCTGTTAGACGTATCCCCGAAATGACGCAATCCTATTCGGTAAAAAATAAAACTTACTGCTGGAATCATACAATTTGCTAATGAATGGGTGAATCCGAATATTTTTTTCATTTGAACTGTTTGGACGGAAATGGCTAAATAGGAACATTTAATAATTTACAAAATTAACCGTTATAGTTTATATAATTTCTTAAGATTACAAAAGGTGTATTTCGGAACAAATATATCTGAAGAACTATGGTTTGTTACCTTAAATATTGTGAGTGAGTGAGTGATTTTGGGGTTTATTGGCGCAAGAGCCGATTTCGGCTTTACTGCGCCAAACATTTGTTTTAATATCTGTGGTCTAGACGGGAAGAGAGAAAGAATTGAATGACAAGAAAGAGGGTCGAAAATAGAGAAGGATCACTAGGGTACCCCGGGTTCGTGAAGCCCGTGTTTGCCAAAGACAGTAAACCCAGTGGGAAAAGGAAAAGATCACTATGGCACCTCGGGATTGTGACACCCGTACTCACCTAAAGAAGGTGAGCCCCCTGAGGGGCTTAAATATTGTGAAACACAACAAAGTATATTGGAAATCAATTCCCCAATTCGTGTTAATAAAAATGTATGAAAAAACTGCAAGACTTATTTTTGTATTTGTAATTATTATAATTTTTCCTGAAAACTGCAATTTCTTGTGCGGCACCCGTCAAAACCGCTGGGCCCTCACTTTTTGCCCAGCTCACCCCTACCTAAAACAGCTCTGCTCTAGCAAGTGAAAATGCCGTCTTCTGTTTATCAAGGTTATGTATTGCAGACTGCATCCTGTATGTTAGATGTTCGTTTTTTTCTTCTACGTCAATCTGTTAAAATCTGAATTTAAAATTATATGAAATTCTTAACATTCGCAACAATGCCCTTTATAATTTTTTTAATAGTATATGAATGCGTCTTCAAACATTACATTACATTTATGTTTGACTTTTTAATTAATATTAAGTATAACTTAACGCAGAGATTTTCTGAATTTTAAAATAGATAGTTCAAAAACTCTTGTAGATATGATCATAATTTTTCATTCTTGTGTTTTCGCTTCTCAGTATTGCTTCTACTTAAAAATTTATTGTATATTCATCAAATTTTTCAGCATAATTTTTGCTCTTAACATACAGTTTTAACCGAATTGTATGAAATTTACGAAATGCATTAAAATGCTCAAGATTCTTATGTTAAAATTTTAATTTAATATTTTATTCGAAGAATTGTTAGTACTTATTTTAAATAATTTTTAACTGAGTATGTGCACGATACATAAATATTTTTTTCTGAAATTTCAAATACAATTTCTAACATAAAATTCCTAGTTTTGTATGAAAATCTGGATATTTTCTGAATGTTAATTATAATAGATATCCAGATTTTAATTACTTGTTCTTCAGTTAGCTTTAAAAAAATAAATATTTAGAAATTTTGCATAAACAAATATGTTTAAAAAAAATTTCAAATTTATCTTTATATTTATTTATATGCGTAAATGTCAACTGTAAATGTATCCGAATATTTTTAATTACTATTTATTCAAATATTCAAGGTTAAAAATATGAATTGGTATAAAAACCCCTCATTCATGTTTTCTCTGAAGTAAACTGAAACTCAAGCATTTTTTTTAAAATTCAAATATAATTTGGTGTATTGTAACAATACGCGCCCTGAACATCTGGCTTTAAAATTTAAAAAAAAAATAATGGATCTGAATTAGTTTTTTCATTATTATTTTTATGAAAGCGTAAGAATTTTTTACAAATAATTTGATGCAAAAATTTAAAAATTATTCATTTTTAGTAGTTGGAAAGTTTAAAAGGTTTTAAATTTTGAAGCGTTCGGTTTCTTATTAACTTTTTTGACACCTTATAATGAAATAATCATGGTTGAAAAACTGAAAACATTGGTTAAGAGAAGAAAAATGAAGCAATTAAATATAGTTCTAGATATTATATAGAGATTTATATAGTTTAAAAACTTAATTTTCCGTTTCATCATTTTAAGATGAAGAAAATAATACGAGTTAATCAAACAAAGAGAATATACTTAAAAAGTTATTTGTCCAACTATATAAAATAGCAGATTACAGTCCCAACTTATTAAAACTTCAAATTAATATAAAATCAAAAGTGAGTTATATAATATTTTATTTATACGTTGGAACATTTTTCAAAACTTGAAAAAAAAAAGTTAAATTGCTAAAAGTGCAAAAAGAATTTATTTAATTCAAACGCAATAATATCTCAAATGAAGCTAAATTACAAACACTATAACTTATAGTTCCTTCACTAAGGGGTCTAAAGAAATTCTTCCCAACTTTTCCCAATGCAGGGTTCAGGGAGAGCAATAAAACTTCCTGTCAGTGACCATTGTGTCATCCCAACCCTCCCTAATTATCTTTCTTGGTGTTAAACCATAAAAGAGGGGAAAGGATTTCAGAAAAACATGGCCTACCCGCTTTTGAAGCACTCTCTTGAAGTCAGAAAAAGACGTGTGGTGCGTTTTCGAAGCATCTCTAGACGTGCGGAAAAAGACGTTCAAACCGCTAAGAGGGTTAAGGTTGCATACGACACATTTTCGTGGTGGTTTGTTTTTTCTTGAAGAGTCACTTTTCACATATGAAGCCATTATGAAGCACATATTTCCATTCATGCCTTCCAATTAAACGGACTACATTTTCAGAAATTTCAGAGGTAACAAAGTTTCGAGAATCGGAATTACCACTTCCTTCTTCTATCAATCGTTCAATCAGTTTCATTCGAAAACCAATATGATTTAAAATACCGCCATTTTTTTTATAGATAGTGAAGGAATTCCACACAATTTGATTTAACAAATGTCGAAAAATCTTCTTGTAGTATTTCCTTTGTTGATTTCGGGCAACAGGATAGTAGGATAGTCACTGGTCTGATCTATCAACACCACCCATGGTGGTATTATAAAACACCGCTGCTTTTGATTTCATTTTCACAGAATCCCGTTTCTTAGCTTTCACTTCCATCATATCAGTGTTATGAAAAATGCTAATCATATGCAGGTGTTTTTTGTCCTTGTACTTCAAAACACACATTTTTCCCTTTTGGAAGGCCATAATTTCCACTTTCTTCATTTTATAACTTTTTAATGAAACAGGTAAACCTTTTCGAGGTAACGGACTCGCGGCTGGCGTATCATGAGTTCTAGCTCATTACCACTGAAAAGCCGCCATGTAGGGGAACGATGCATGTTAAATCTGTCGAGAGCTGAAACGTCCCTCTGTTGGTGTGGTGTGGTAGTTAGGAGAAGGGGAGAGGTGCTAGCACAGGTGTCATCCTCGTCACTTGACCATGGTTCAAAATGACGAGGTTCGTCGCCAAAAGTTCTCGAGTATAGCTGAACAGAGCGACGTTAATATTCACTCACTCATTCAACCAAATTGTATGAAATTTACGGAATAAATGAAAACATATTAGAAGTGGAATATATTAAAAATTCAATTTTAAATATCCAAAGAATTATTAATATGTATGGTAAATATTTTTCAACTGCGTACGCGAGATACATACATAAATATATTTTTCGAAATTCAAATGCAGAATTTCAGTGCAGCTAATATAAAATTCCTGGTTTTGTATGGTTAAGATTACAAAAAATTTCCAAATTTTAATTACTTGTTCTTCAGCCAATCTCTATAACAGAACCTAAATGATAAGGGATTTTGCATAAATAGATATTTTTTTAACTTGAATTTAAAATGGATCTTTATATTTATTTATTGATGCAAATGTCAACTGTAAATTTGTCCAGGTGCTTTTCATTTATCTTTGCCCAAAGATTCAAGCTTAAAAATTTGATCTTGTTGTTCCAATTGAAGTTCAGACATTAAAAATTCTATTATAATTTGTTATCTAAACAATACAAAACTAGGGATTGTATGCAAGATACTCTGAACACCTGGCTTTGATATTATGAAAAACTAAAGGATTTAAATAGCTTTTATTTTTATTTTTATCAATGCGTACAAAATTTTTGCAAGTTCTGTTGTACAAAAACTTAAAAATTATTCATGTTTAGAATTTTAAAAGTTTAACAGGTTTTAAATTTTGAACATTTTTTTTTTATAAATTTTTGACACAAACGAAATAATTCCTTTAAAAAAAATAGAAGTATTAATTAAAATAAGAAAAACGAAACTGTAAATTATCCTCATTGTTTTGATATATACTTAGAATTTAAAAATAGATATATCATAGATATTTTTAGAGATACATTATAAAAAAAACTTAATTCTACTTGAGAATTTTAAGGTAAAGAAAAAAATGTGATTTTGTCAAAAGCTATCCTTTTCCTTCCCAATTAGTTGAATTTCAAATTAATATTAAATCAAAAGTGAGTATATCATCTATATTACTTATGTGAAGGAACTTAAAAAAATGATTTAAATGAAAGATTTATAAAAACGCTTAGATCGTGAAAACTACATCAAAGAATTTATTTAATTCAAACCCAAAAATATTTCAAGTCAAGTTTACTTACAAACTTTAACTGATAGTCCATACACTCTGGAGGTTTTTAATTCTTCCCAGTTTTTTATGATTGCTGCAGGGGAAGAACTGGGCAAGCCATAAAACTTCCTGTCAGAGTCCTTTGTGTCACCCCAACCCTCCCTAATTATCCTTCAAGAAGTTAAGCCTTTAAAGGGGGAAAAGGATTTCGGAAAAAGACGTCTCTAACACTTTCGAAGCGGTTACTTGAGGAGGAAAAAACACGTTTGGTGCATTTTTGGCGAGTCCACGGTCTTACGGGAAAAAACGTGTGGTGCGTTTTTGAAGCATCTCAGGATGGCAGAAAAAGACGTTTGGAACGCTTAAAGGGTTAAACAGTTCTAATATTTTCGGGAAGTGTCCGAAAGTTCATTTTCAGCATCACTATCTTCACTGTCAGTGATTTCCTCGCTTTCACTAACAATCCCGGTTTTTATAAATCCCGATCAGATGGTGGACACTTTAACACTTTTCCAGGATTTATCGACACATTCGGCAACTGCAGTGTATGAAGCGCGTCTCATATTTCCTCCTTTTGTACAAGTATGTAAACCTTCCGACATCCAGTTCTCCCAGCAAGCACGTACGTGGGACTTGAAACTTCTGTTCACGCTAATAACCAGAGGTTGCAGGATTTTTGTTAAACCTCCTGGAATAACGCTAAGTTCAGCACCGATGTTTTTTTTAAGCTTCCGCTTTTACACTGTCTTTTATGTGTGTCCTCACGGAATCCATAATAAGTACTCCTTTGGAATTGAAAAAGGCACCTCTCTTCTTCCAAACCAATCAAGCATAATGTCCTCGTTGCACCAACCCTTTTCATTGCACCGTATTACGACGTTTCGAGGAAAATTTTCCTTGGGAATTGTTTTTCTCTTAAAGATTAAGAGCGGCTTCAACTTAGTGCCGTCAGCACAGCAGGCGAGGACCACTGTGAAACTGGTCTTTTCTTGACCAGTTATTTATACTACTCATTCGTTCTGCACTATGCTCTATGGTTTATTATCGATACATACGAATGTTTTCTTGGAATCTCGCACTTTTTTATATTTGATCATCAGCGGTTCACGACAGCGTTTTTTAAATTTCGACGATTTTAACCGTGAACAACCAGCGTATTATCCGCACTGGTGGATAGTCCGCAGCTCCAAAAATTCACATTTTAAACACAGATAGTCCACGGACTATACGCACGAAATTACGGTAACACTTTTTCTCCCTTAATCAAATATACTCCAGTTAAAACCTAGTTAATCCCTTTAATTCCCCCCAAATGTTTTTAAATCTAGATTTTTGTGTCAAATAAGCAACTCTGCCAACCAGGAGAATGCAACCCTATCCAGATTGGGGTTTCTAAATATCTATTTTTCTGAAAACAAAAAGAATGGCTAAAAGTGAAGGTATGATAAGTTTTTCAAATATCAAAATCTTGTGATAACATGCACCTATACTTTTAGGCTGCATTTTTGAATTTTTATGCATATTCACTATATAACGTGCATGAAAGAATCTGAAACATGTGTTATTACAATTATGTTTTAAAGCTATTTATTCAAGGTATTTACTAGGATTTTGAAAAACAATAGTACATTTCTAGAACTACAAACTTTTAAGTTCATTAGGAATGTCATTTCTTTTAAATAACCGGTATTCCAAACTATGTATAGCCTAATTTTCTTATGCTTTTATTTTTATTTTTCTGCCACTTTTATAATGGGCTTATAAGGTGCACTCCTAAGTTTCAATCTTATTTTTTGTTTAAAAGTAGGAGTTAGACACTGGATTTTACGGTAACTTGACTAAAAGAAGTAAGGAAGAATTGATGAGCACATGAAACATCGATAACCTTGGTATGAATGTCCGAAATGTTTCAAAAATACATTTTTAAGAGAAAAATGCCTGCAAACAGTGTCGAAGCCAGAAAAAGTATATCCTCACAATGTATGCAGGAATATAAAGGTCACATTCAGTATTAATCACTTGAACATTAAGATTTTGGTAAGGAAGACTGACAAATTACTTTAGAGTGAATAACTTGAAAATTAACTCAAACACGTTGATAGATTGGTACATATTTTGAAGAGAGGTTTGCATGACAGCTAGCCTGTTAAGAGCAAAACTTTTAAAAGGCAATTCAATAGTTAAATATTCTTCAGTTCTTTTACAGTAATTTAAATCTACCTCAAACATTCCTGTCAGCACAATTTGACAAAAAATCAGGCTTAACTGAGACTACCTTATACTCTGAACTAGATTCTAGTTTAACTCTGATTTGCCACCAAGTTGACAACCCTGCCAACTGAGAAATAAAGACCTACCCAGGACATCTTTTCCCAAATTTTTCTGACACTGGTCACCTTTAGCTCGAGAATCCTACAGGAAGGTGTGCTTGACAAAATGCTGAATTTTTTTTCTAGTCATTAGAAAAATAGCTAAGCATGAACTCTTATTTTCTATTTCTGAAGGAAAGAGGCAAGAAAAAGTTATTGATTAGGTAAATGAACAGAAAATTTATTAAATTTTAGTATTAACGCCAAAAAGTAGAAAACATGCATTAACGAGTAAAGGAGCAACTGATTGCTATGAATTCCAGAAGATAAATACCATAATATATGCAGGAAAAGCACATGGTTTAGTAATGATTATTTGTGACCTCTTATGTTCAACAAAATATTGGTATGCAATGAATTTAATTGTTAATGATTTCAAAATTCATAAATACTGTGGTGATTGGTATGTTTTGCAATTAAGTTTGTATGGTTATCGTGAAAGAAAATATGTAAATTGGCAGAGAGATGTGATTGCTAAGATTGATGGAAGCAATTATAAGATAGAAAAGCCTTTGCACAGTAATTGAATGTTTGGAGAAATATGTTATACCACACAAGGAAAACATTTAACTGTTTAATTTGATATAATACTAAAAAAAAGGTCATTTACAAACTGCTTACTTTTCAAGGGCTGGGTTATTTGGCAGGTGCCCTCGAATGGCTTTCCGGATCATAGTGTTCTTGCCCATAAGCAGTACTGCATGCTGCCTGAGAGACATACGAATGTGTTGCATCTGCCTTGATCCGACATTGTCTACACCAACAATGAAACATTTAGGATACTCGTCAACTAGTTGCTGAAAACAAAAAATATTTTGTTATTTTGTGGAAAAAATGATCTCTTCAAATTACACAAAAGGGTTACCACCCCCTGGTCAGTTTGACAGCAAAATTTTTCACCAAATGGCACCAAGGGAAAAACCACATTTTTTATTTAAGGAGGAAAGGAAAGGAAAGAAAAAAAACATGGAAACATGTCAAAGGAAAAAAAACATGATTTCTAAAATGAACATTGGAAACAAATAAAATGCAAATTATTACAAATTTCAGATGCCAAAACCAGAATTCCATCCATCCTTCATTCATACAAAAAGCGATCATTTCTTTACCTCTTTAAATCAGAAGAAAATCTACGAGTCATGTTTTTAAGAAAAACGAGGTTTCTAAAATGGCTCTTGTACAAGAAACAGAAAAAACGTCACTTCTAAAATGCAACAGTTGGAAAGAACAACCGATACACATGCTTTACACTTGCAAAATAACGATCTCGATTTCTCTCAAACGTGGATATTTCAAAGGCATGCATACTGAAATATTTTCAATCTTTCACTCTTATACAAAGCACTTATCTTACATTCAAAAGAAAAAATATCCACACCTTGAGCCTATGAACAGAAAACCACCATGGTTTTCAAAATGGCTTGAAGAAAACAGAAAAAATAGTTGCTTCTGTACAATAAGAAAAATCATCAGTACTTGCATATTATTGCAACTGTGTTGGTGTCATATGAAATGAAGTGAATGGTCAGTGTATACAATACATGTGAAATTAGGGTTGACAACTTAGCGAATTATCTTGAATGTTGGCATTGTTGCAATAACAAACAAGTACCAATAACATCTGAATTGAATTTACCAACATATCTCCCTTTTTCTGTCAAATATTTTTTCTGCACATAATCCAACCAGAAAAAACCTTCTTTTCTAGTTTTCCAGAAAAATCTACACAACCAACAAAAACAACAGTTCAATTTTCAATAACTGTCCGAATAACTAAAAAATATCCAGTTCAGACAAGGTTATTATTTCCCTTTAATGTCAGGTTGCGACATTGTACACTTTATCACCAATAAATTTGTCAGGAAATATTTTCCAAATAAGGGAGCCATGCTAGGATCCCACCTTAAAATTCCATTGACATCAGCAAGTTTCAACATATTTTTTTCATGTTGCAAATTCACAATTCAAAAACTATGCTTACACCATTTTTGGGATGAATGCCACATTAAGTTCAAAATACATATTATCTTAAAAAAATCAAACATTATACTTAGCTACTTTATAGATGTGTGTCTTAAACAATACATACAATTAATTTCATGAAATAGTTGCTTTTCCATGTTGCACGGTCCTCCCTGCCCATCTTGGTAGTGCAAGGATCTGTTCTTCAAGTTTTAAGGACTACAGGAAGAAAAAAAGATCGATAAATATATATATTTCATATTTTTACAAATTAAAACCTTGAAAAACATCACTTTACTTTTTGCTTTCATAACATATTATAATCGATGCACAACAGGTATTTCTATGGTCTTTAATCCCAATATTTTACTTCCTTCTTAAAACATTCGTTGGGAGAAAAATCGAATGCATATTATTATTTCGATCACTTAAGTGAACTGCAATAAAAAGTTCCAGTTCATGGGTAGTTAAGACTTATGTTTTACCTATTGTTTGGTTAAATATCTCCTGCAATTTAAAGGAATTTGTATCCATTTAACACATCTTATTGTTAAAAAACTGAGATCACTACCTGATCGTCAGAAACTGACTAGTGTGCTATAACTCGTATGTAGGTCTGATCAATAAAATACAAAATTACCAAAAAAAGTATGAAACTATTACGTACAATATTACAAAAGAACAAGTTAAACTTCCTATATGACATGTGCTCGATTTTTCGACTTAATTTCGATCGCCTATAAATAATAATTTAAAAATAACTACAACAAAGAGAAAAGAAACTATTCATAATTAAGCTGAAAAGATAAATATTATAACATGCATTAAAAGAAAAATGATTCAATAAGATTTAAAAAACGCATGCCTTACCCGAGAAATCGTTTAAACGTTAACTTACTGCTAAGGTACGTTCATGAATGAATGGATATTCATTACACTTCAGTTCTTGAAATATTTTATACGTTTGATTGTTTGATTGGTTATTACATAGCACGTATGGTTTTAAATATTATTTACCACATTTTTGGAAACAAAAAAAACTAGTTCATCATTACATTTTTTAAGAATTTTAGTTACTAAGATTACAATTTTTGTGTGTTTTCTTGAATGTGCTTAAAATGTGCATCTCGCCCTAAAGGATAAGCGAATAGTAACAAGAAATAACCAGAACGGGAATCTTTCAAAACAGCTATTGATTAGTGAATTTTTTTGGTTGTAAGCTTTTTGTGAGAAAATCTTTCTGAAAAAAATTAATTATTTCTCGGGGTTTTTTTTGTACCACAGAGATCGAGCTCCCATAAGAGGTTATGTAAAAAGTGAAAGAGATTTTATATCTCTTCTAAAAAACGTCACATTTTGAAGCTGCATGAGACTGTTGGTGTTAGGTTTCGTAATTCTGAACCTCGGTCAAGTGGCAAAGATGAACTTGCATTCAACTTCCTAAGCTCCTAAGCCATGCCAACGTTAAGACTTACAGCTCCCTTACATTTAACATGCAACTGGCCTTCTACTTCGTGGGTGTTCAGTGGCACAAGGATTCAAAACCATAACTTGACCATGTCAGTCACGAGTTCGTGACCATGACCAGCCATCTAGCGTGATCGTAACTCAAATCTGATATCACATGTGACAGTATAAATAATTACTTGCGGGCCTTCAGTTCAAAAGGGTTTTGTTCCGTCCGCACTGCTTGAGAATGGAAATTACGTAATCTAAACCAAATATTAGGTAATCATGATGTAAGCTGATAACCTTCGATGTCTTAACTGAGAAATATTAGAGATTTCTGGTTCCCGAAAACCCATTTAGAAAAAGAGTGTTCAGTGTTCAATCTATCAGGGCTAAAAGTTTTTACATTGTTGTGGATTTAAAGACAGTGATGTCAACTTAGGTGTCGATCTCGTCATCTGAAAGTAGTTCAAAATTGTGAAGAATATTGGCTGCAGTACCAAACGTTTTTGGTAGTCCTTTGAAAAAAATTCACCGATAAATTAAGAACTTATCTCGTCGTCTGTTAATTGTTCATAATTGCAAGGTATATTACCTGTGTTAACCCTTTAAAGAGCATGTTGAAATAATCGTAATTTTTTTTTTACCTTCAACTACCTTTTAACTGTTTAAACATAGAAAGAATAGAGAGCTCGATAACTGGAAGAAAAAGAACATTTATTTATTTTTATTTTTCAAAATTTGAAAAATAATTGAGTTGCCACTTTAAAAAAGATAAACAGTTTTTGGAAACAATACAGGAGGTGCTACACACTTCCATCTCAGAGAAAATGACTAGGATATGTAATCCTTTAAATGAAGTTGAAGCCTGGCCGTTCTTTCATTAAGAGTAGTATCATAGGAATCATTCAAAAGCTAGAATCCCTCCGGAAGTTTACACCGGAGGGGACAGCCTGCATCATTCTTTTGACAATTAACTTTCCCAAAACTGTTTTATGTCATCATTTGGAATAAAACATTGTTTTAACTCATTAATATGCGTGATCGAGTTAATTCGATCATGCTAAACTGGCCAAACTGTGTATAATCGAGAAAATTCGAGCCTAGTCGTTTTTCATGCTGGTGTAATTTTCACACTCTAATATATCTGATCGCCGTCTGACCTCGTGCGACTGACTACGATCCGTCGTCATGATTTCGTAAAACTTTAGATAAATATTAAAAAAACATTCTTTTATTTGCTAGACATCTGCATTTGGAAAGCATATGTTTTGTATAAAAAAATTGAGGTGAGAAAAACTTTTATCTCACAACCAAATTAGTACAAAGACTTATACAAAATTACTATAGCGATACAAATATAAAGAAGGGAAATAGACAAAAATCTTTTGAAATTCTATGACTAGAAGAACTTCATTTTCCTAGTTTTGTTCCACCATTATCAAAAAATGAAGCTCCCACACAAGATACTACGCCAGTGCTTCTCAAACTATGAATATTAACGACCAATTATTCAGTCATAATTTTCATCACCCCTCCCCTCCATACAATAATATAATGTATTGAATTCAGTAATACTATACTTTGACGCTAAAGTTACAACACAACTTCATATAAACGTCTCGTTAACTAAAACGGTAAATGCCTCAGACGTATATAAATGCCCTTCCGAAGTACGATCTTTGCTGTGCACTGCTATCCATAAAATTAATCCGGAAATTTTGGAATGCAATAAAAAGATTTTGACAGTGTTTGTGACGGATTTTACGGAATGTCTTCAGAACCAAGGGCTTTTTCAAGCTTCAGAATACGCCAAGCAGCGCGAGTATCATTCAAATGTGGTTGCCCGTCTGTTGGATCTTCTTACGTCTGACTGCGTCACTAAGTTAGAGTAAAAGAGTTAGAAATTGTGGGCTTCCACCACAAAAAAAGAGTTCGAAATACAATTACAACTTTTAAATAGAATACATTAAAAAAATGAATTTTTAATATTTGTATTTCAGGGTAGAAATTTTCAACTAGTTTTTGAACAATATTTTGATTTTATTTGAAAAGATTAAGATATAAGAAATTTGTTTTTATATTAAGCGCTCAAAAACAGTTCCATTACACATATAATTCTTTTTTTTTTAAAATAAAATTTCTAATTTTCTTTTGAAACAATTGGTATTTTTTTAAAAGTAAGGAGATCTCGTTATATTTAAACATGAAATAAATATTATTGAAATTTATTAAAATAGTATTAAATATATAAATAAACTTAATTTTTAAAATTTTTTCTCTCTTATCTTTATTTATTATTACATACTATGTTTACTTTCTATAAATCTATTTATATATATATATATATATATATATTTTAATTTTTACATTTTATTTTTTTCAATAAAACTATTTTCTACTTATACTGTGATTTTCATATACTGTTATTTTGAAAATTTTAACGATTAAACTTTTTATAAATGCTATATACATATATATTTTTATGTTAGTATTTCTAATATCTTCAAAAACTATTTTTGATTACTCATTATTTTAATGTTAAAAAGTAATATTTGATTTACACAGGTATGCTAATAAAATTTTTAAAAAATGAAAAGCTTATTTTGACTGCAAAATTTATTTCAATAAAAAATAATTTACAAATTTTTCTTCTTTTTTTTTTTTAATTTTGAAACTTTTTAGATAAAATATTAATAAAACTTTTCAACTTCTCACAATTGTTATTTTTTCTATAATTCCCTTGAATCGAATTATGTATGCACTGCCAGTTTTTATGAGCAGCTTGACCACTAGACCGTGGTAGCTTAATGGTCAAGGTCACCCGCTCGTAGCTGGCGTATCATGAGTTTGAGCCTGGTACCGCTGAAGACCCGCCGTGCAAAGGCGGCCGATGCACGTTAAATATGTCGAGGGGTCCAATTCCTCTCGTTGGTGTGGTGTGGAAGTTAGGAGAGCTGAGGTGTCTTCCTCAAAACGTGACCATAGTTCAAAATAATGAGGACCTTCACCAATAGCGTTCGTGCAGCTTTATAGTGCGATGTAAATATATATATCTCTCTCTTACTTTCTTGAATAATGTTATTAACAATTTTTACATTTGTTTTAATTTAAAATTTGTTGTTTGATATTTAATTATTGGAAATGCTATTTCTACACATTTTTAAGAGGAAGAGGATGACGGAAGATGGGTACATCCTTCCCTAACTGCCACACCACATTCACAATAAAGAAATAAGAGTCAAAATTAAATGCTATCATTCTTTGAATTCGTTTTTTCAAAATGTATTTATACAAATACAAAAGTAGCTTTAATGTTATTCTTAAAAATGCAGCTATCTTTCCAATATAAAATTTGGGAATATTTCTAAAAAATTCTATATTCATTTTTTTTCCTTCAGAAACTGCCGCAAAAAAATATACGTTCGTGTTCTATATGTTTTCTCAAATTTTATTTTTAAAATTAATGGGTCTTTGTAGTTTTTATTATTTAAATACATTTAAAAAAATTTATTTCATTTTTTAGTTAATAAACTATGTATAGTTTGAAAATAATTCATTTTTTATGAGTATTGCTGGCTGCGAAAGCTGTATAAAAATTTAAATTGCAATATCTATCCAGTAATTGTCAATTTAATTGATATTGTCAAATTTACTTCATTATTGCATTTTTTATGTAGGAATAATTGTGCTTCAGAATGAGGAAAACTTGCCGTCAGAGTTTACTACAAGAAAGAAAGAAAGAAAATTTTTACTACCACTTTGGAACACTTATTATCAACAAGAAAATTAAATGCAAATGTTATTGAATTTCATTACTTCAACATTTTCAAATGAAGATTATAATAAAAAGGAAATATATTAATTAATGAAGATAGATATCTTGACTTTATAATTTCAGACAAAACTTTAATTTCAATCCAGATAGTAAAGAATATTTTAATTAAAGTGCAATTCAATGGTTTGTTTTTTATATATATCAAACACAAATCCATTCATTTTGTTAAATAGATTTATAGTGTAAGTATAGCAATTTTTTTGTGTATCTGAATCCAACTTATTGGGATTCCCCATTAACTTCAAATATAAGAGAATGTATTCACTATACAATTAATTCTTAGCAGTGGCGTACACACACACACACAAGGGGAGGGTTTGAGAGTTCAATACCCCTCCTTAGACCAACAAGTTTTTAATTTTCGCCATCTAGCTTATGCCTTCGCGCTTAGGTCTACGTGTTTTTTACCCCTCCCCCCCCCCAAAAAAAAGAGGTATGTGCATGCCACTAATTCTTAGACTGAATTATAAAACGAGTTTAAAAGTATTATATATTTTCTTTTCAACATCGTATAAATATTCAGAAAGAATTCAATTACTCCTTTCGACAGAAAAAAAATTAGATTTTCACGTAAAAGAAATCAAATTTATACTTTAATTTTATTTTTTTAAATGTATCGTTTATGTATTCCCTTTCCCATAAATTTCAAAAATTTTGCTAAAAAGTGAAAAGATATGTACACAATGGCGCGCACAAGGGGGGGGGGGTGACCCCCTCCAAAGCGCTTGAGTTTTTTTCAGTTGATGATAATACTATATGTATATATAATGCAAAATTTAATTAAGTACTTGTAATTACAATTTATTTTATTAATTAATGCTAGCTATTAATTCAGTAATTTATTTTTTTACTATTTTTTGTTAACAAAATCAGAAGAATTAATTGGTTTTGTCTTGAGGTATGATACAAGTTGGGGAACTTTCTACAATGGACCCTTCCCCCCTTGAAAAATGTTTATATGCTCTACTGTATGTAGACATTAGATTTTGCTACAAATAAGTTTTTTTTTAAATTTACGATGTTTTTGATCTAAATAAAATATAAATTTAATTAGAAATTTTTGTTTATTTGAAAATAACTTTATTGAGGAGTGCATCAAAAAATGGGTAGAAAATATTATTGCTGTTATTAAAAAAATGCAACAGCAATATTCATTTGTTTAAGTGGGGTCAAAAGGAAAAGTTTATGATTTTCACACAGAAGAAAAATTTAATTGTTTGAGCTCTTTCTTAATTTTAATTATTTTGCTTGAATTCAAAGTGAAAATCCTTCGTGATTTAATCTCTTATATTATGCTTTAAGTTTATTCAATATTCTGGTATTTGAATTTTGATAGTTATTACAAAAGAAGAAAGTAATCCCTTGTATGGTAAATATCCCCTTTTACACGAGTAAAAAAAAGAACAGTTTTGCTTGTCTTTCTGTCCCCACACAATCGATGAGCTCTCTTTAAAACTGCTTGACCGTTGATTTTGACCTTGCCATTTCCACACCCTACTGTTTTATATATTTTCTCATTTTTGCCTGTCTCTCTTTCGAAGTAAGGCATTTTACAAACTATAAATCCAGCTACATTCTGTCAGATAACGATTCATGTTGTCAATGCTAAAAATACTATGAAAAGCTGTTGGAGAGGGGTTAAGCAATTAGTTGCCTCTATGAACACTTTCCTTCCCCTTTGGCGGAAGAAACCTCCCAACATCTCAAACCAGTACTGTGTTGTATTATGCAGAATTTGACCCCTTGGATAAAACGACCCTTCTCTATTGTTCACGCAAAAGCTGCTCGCTGTGAAATTTTTAATAGGACCCCTTTTCTTTCTCTGATAAAGATCTTTAGCTGACCGGTCCATCCGCTCACTGTATGCATTCTCCTTCCGACAAACAACGACCTTTGCAGCTGGCACATAATAAAATAAAAAACCATAGCCATGTCCGTTTTTTCTCTCCCCATCCCCCAAGAGAGTGTCTAAATGATTCGCTTTTGCGAGTTCTGGGTATTTTTGTTTAGATTTTCAAATGACTTAAATCAAGAATTGGCTGATCTTAACAATATTTCAGTAATTCAACCAACTTCAACTGCAATTAAAGACAAAATTACAATTTATTTAGTCTGAATATCGATGTAAAAACTAAAACAAAATTTGCATACTTTCTATGGAAAGATATTTAAATTTATGTGTTCCATAACCCACAATTTTCTAAAAAGTGTTATTGCATATTTAAAAATATCATACAAATATCAAAAACTCAGAATTGGATTTTAAAAATATATTAACTGAAAATATGCTGAAAATTATACTAACAGTGAAATTTTGAATGTGAAAAAAGAATGTTTTAGAAATCACTTTTCTCTTTACAAAACAAAAATAAACGTTTTAATCAATACGATTTAGATCTTTTCAGAGATCATAGTCAATCTTCAAAAAATTCTAACATTAGATTTAGATTTAGTTATAGACTAGATCCAATAAAAATATGATTAATATGATAATTTTGTGGATAGAATGCAAAAATGAGAAAAAAAATTTAAATTAATATACTTAACAGACCAATCATGCATTTCTCTAAATTTGTAAAAAATAAAAACTAACTGGATTTTTTATTTCTCATACAAAGGTTTTTTTTTTGTATTATACTGTAGTTTTTACCTCAAACAGTAAAATTCAATAAAATATGAATTTCTTTTTTGTTTGATTATTACTGCTTAGTTAGAAATATCAGCAAAATTTCAATTTTATTAGCAAAAAAATATTTATCTATTTAAATCCTTAGTATCCCTATCCTTTTAAAAAGTAAAATCATTTTTAGGATTTAAGAAGAAAGTCAAATCTTCAAAGCCCTTATCTAGAATGAAATTTAAATATTGATTAGCATAATTAATTGGAATTTATTAACATTATATTCTATTGCTTACTATTCCGGAGTTCAATGAAATGATTTTATACTCGTTAGTACAATGTCCTGTAAAGCTAAATAGTTTTCTAATGGAAAATGCACCTTTTTTCCGTTTGCGGAAATAATACATATAATGAAAGAGAAGTAACTTTTAATAGATCATCAGATTCTCCATTAAAATCTAAGTTTACGCAAGAACAGCTCCTAAATTTTAGGATGTAAATTCATGCAAAATACATGGGATTTGTTTCACAGTTTAAACATTTTAATGCCCTTCAAAACTATGCATTTAAATGGAAAAACATTTTTGAATGTATCTGCGGGGGAAAAAAGAACAAAATATAAGAAAAAAAATGAAACACTGAGAGAGAATATGAAATGTGATTGCAGATGATTTCAATAGATTTAGACTTTAACAGTTTGTATAACAAGCACATATTCTAGTTACTGAATATAACACATGAGTAAGTATTACTTAGATCACAAATTAATATTACTAGTGATTATAAATTATATTGAAAAATAACAGTAAAAATTTTGATGAAAAATATAGTACTTTTTTTAAAAATTGTCTTTACATGAAGTACTTATAACATGTTGATCTACTTCAAAATATCATTTTTTTATATAATTGCATTCTTTATAGTATTTGTGTGTGTGTGGAATGGAGCGTCCTGAAAATACCTTATAGTTCTAAGGATTACGTGAGTTTAAAAAGCTTGACAACCACTGTGGCACATAAATTGGGTCGCTAACTAGTATTATCCTAACTTGTACACAATACCACCCGTTTCACGTTATAATTAGCACGTGCAGAGTTTCACATGATAGACCTTTGCTAAAATCAAAATTCAAATCACAACTCAGCTGCGGCTCTTTAAAAAACAATAAAAGATACAAAAAATATTTTAATATAAAATAAAAATTAATGTTCTAATTAAACATATAGGATTATTGCTCAAAGTGCACCTTTTTATACCCAGGAGTATATTACAGAAACTTTTCATGAAATGCAGTTTCCTAGTTTATAAAAGATAGTTGAAAAAAAAATGCAAATGATTAAATTTAAGACATTAGATAATAAGTATTATGAAAGATTGTGTAGATTTCCCTTGAATATATGGCCTGATTTGAAAATACCAGATAGTAACATATTTTAATTGCGTGACTTTTTACAAACATTTTTTTTTTCATATTTGTTTTTTCACTAAAGATTTAGAAATTTGCAGTGCTTTTATCTTAACACAATACAAAGTGTGCGCAGTTTTAAGACACACACACGCATTTCAATGGTGAAATGAATAACAAAATGAACGACATCGAACACTTTGTTGACAGTTTGATGCTAAAAAAGCCAATGCAAAGAAAAATATTAGATTATTTTCCAAAAACTCAATAAATGTTTTGTTTTTCAAAAAACTTTAAAATTTTGTATTAATTTTAATTTAATTCTTGTGAATGTTTTTGTTTCACTGATTTTTATGAAATACATGCATATACTTTCGATGTAGATAAAATAAGCTCTGATAAACTTAATTTTGTTGATATGTTTTTTTTTGTACTATCTCTTAACACGCAATTCTTTTAACAAAATTCTTCAAAAAAATATTTCAGTCTCTTCAGTTTCGTGTTAAGTGATTTTCACTATATATGTAATAAATCATTTGTTTTTTGCTGGACTCTTCAAAACATATATTCCCAAGCTTTTTTGTCTCATAGACCCCTTGTCATGTTTTTCAGGGGGCAATGTTTGGGATAGACCCCTGCTTAATTAATATTGAGTTTTTGCAAATTTATCAACTTAACTGTCTTTTTGACAGCTGGTACTACTACCCCTACGTTCAAAGAATTAAATTTCTAACTGTAATGAAGTATAGTGTTTAAAATTTAAAAATCACTGTGAATTAATTAAATTAAAAGTTAATTAATAAATAATACTGTTAAATAAAATAACTAAACAATAAACAAATTGATTTTAATGGGAGGATCTGGTGTTACAATATCAAATTTTCAACATTTGGTATCAATTTTGTCAGATTTAACCTTAAATCTCCTCTGTTAGTAGTGTTCAATTGTTTTTTTTTTTTTTTTTTAGTTTTTGGAGATAGGCAACATTGTGCTGAAACTCCTTCACATTCGGAAAAGCAATTTGAAATTTCCTCGCGATATTCTATAGTTCGGGACTAATAACAGGTTTCACTTTTTAAAGCCAAAATTCCTGACATCTGTTTCTAAACTTTAAGACCTTCGTTAGAGGTCATTATGATCAGTCCCTATTGTAATGTGACATTTTTTCTTCAATGTGACCATATGAATCCATTGCCGATTGTGGTATTACCATAGTTAAAGCATTCTCAACCCTGGTTTTCAAAATCTGAATTAAAGGCATTTAACTGTTGAACTTAGGTTAATATGTCCTGACAGACTGTCTGTGTCCAATTGATAAAATTCGGGAT
Organism: Trichonephila clavata; assembly: GCA_019973975.1. Taxonomy (NCBI): domain Eukaryota; kingdom Metazoa; phylum Arthropoda; class Arachnida; order Araneae; family Nephilidae; genus Trichonephila; species Trichonephila clavata. The sequence continues at coordinate 21,279 of BMAO01005815.1, forward strand.
CTCTAGTATTATCCTTCTTTAGCTGATCTGGCGAGAAATGCTGAAATAGTTCTTGTTTTAATAAAATTCATGCTGTCCCCTTGTAAGTACAAACTAACCTCATTAAATTTAGTAAATAAATCTGTTAACGGGTAAAATTTAGTTTCCACTTGATTAATTTTTTTTTTTAAAATTAAAGTCACGTTTTTGTTTTATGAGACCCACTATCACAGGTATTTTTATTTATTGTAAAACAGCTTATTCTGACGGTTTATGTTGCTATTTGATCTGGTGAACGTGTTAAGATTTGTCAATAATAATTC
>BMAO01005816.1:0-52153 GCA_019973975.1 Trichonephila clavata
CCATTTGGTTTTTATACTATTCTTGGTATCTCGCTTTCCAAATTTTATTAAAATAAATTTGCGTATAATCTCGATAACATACCATCGTAAAAACACGCCATTTATAAAAAAAATATTTTTTTCCCCTTGGTATGTTGTACCAAAAAGGAAAACGTATCACAAAATACAATATTACAATACATATTTTAAATAATTCAGCTTTTAATTTATATTGACGAAAATTGCGACTTTTCTCAAGTATTACTAAGGACATTATCCAGATAATCTTATAAAGAACTTTTCTAATCATGGCACTTTTATTATAATCTGTAAGCTACTGAAAGCGTTGAAGATAAAGTTAACTTTATGAGTGACACGTATAATAATATAAGGAACAATAAACTGAAGTGAAGCACAACCGGAAACTACATCGAGCAGAACTTTAACCGATCTGATTTTATTTCCAGAGATCCTCCTTTTCTCCTCTGATTAACCTCACTTACACCCCTATCAAAAAACGATTCAATAGCAGCCCTTCATCCCCAAGGGCAGAAACCTTTCATCATCAACACCTTTCATGGGTGGGCGAGAAACATCTAAACTATAAAACGTTCCATTTTGTATCACCTATTCATCGATTGACTCAAAAATCGCATCTGGCCCGCCCGGGGGTGCGAGCGTGGCAGACGTACATGACAGTGAGGTCCCCGAGGAGACTAATGGCCGTTAGCCCTGGGCGTTCTTTCTTTCGGACCCTTGGCGGTTCGCCAGGAGCGGTACTGGGGCTAAAAGTGGGAGATAAATCACGTAGCCGGCGTCACGAGTGACTGCAGAGGGTTAAGAGTTATAGTTTAGTTTGGGAATGTTAGGGAGGAAGCAATAAAAAATAGGGCAGATTATGGACATCATCAAATTTGGAGAATAGTCAGGCGATCAGCTGGAATGGTAACACAGCCTCATGTAGAGGCTGTGAAGCTATGCTAGGCTTGAGGTATTGGTAGTCGGAATTTGTTTTTACTTCAGATGTTTTAATTCAGATTTGTATGTAAGTTGTCATTGGTGTCAGCAAATTGTTTTTTCCGGGAGTGTATTTCGTAATCATCTTTTTCAAATATAAAAAAGAATGAAGGAAAGAAAAAAAAACAACAAAAAGAGGAGATAAATTATGGTTCTTTCGCGGGACAATTAACGAGAAAGAAATTTTCATGGAAATGATAAAATGTAACACATTTTCCAACAAAATATTATTAAAAAGTATTAGCATCCTATTCTTTCTAAACTATATTTACATAAAAATTATTCTTGTCGTTGTTTAAGTAAATATATTTAATACGGTAAATTTATTTTACGTGTAAATTTTAACCTATTTTCCTTAAAATTTTATAAATAATTTTTTTTACATTAAACATTATTTAACGCATTTATAATACAATTGACATGAAAAAAAAAATCTTAATTTTTCTACCTCACTGTCATTGTGAAATTTCAAGGACGTTGTTGACGCATGCGTATGTATCACAATGGTTGCTGAATCTAGGGGTTGATTATAAATGATAAGGCATAAGTCCAGAGTTAATCCCCCCCCCCCATTAATTGAAAATAAATCATCTCTATACTACTAGTTTATTTCTTAAGACACATTGAATTTTTAAACTTCCACGAATAGGGCATTTGTCATAAAGCATATATAGAACAAGAATTTCTCTGCTAACTGTATTTCTAAAATCTTTCTAGTATTTACATAAGTATGCAAAATTTAGCAACACAATAATTTTTCAACATCAGGCCTTAGAAGAGTTTAAAAAACTTATTGTGATCAGTTTCAATAAAAAAGCCTCCTTCGATGAGTAAAACGTACGTAAATATCATAACCATAACGTCAGAGGTGACGTGAGGCATGATAAGTGCATGTATTTCAGCGTGCGCAGTGCAAAACACCTTAAAAAGAAGAAAGAAGGCGAAATTCCAGACATAAGTTACTTTGAAAGGAAAATATATCAAGCTCAGTCGGGCTACATGATATAAACCAGTAGGATGCCTTTACTCGTGTAAAATGTCTGAAAGTTTAAGGAAAGGCGTAGTTTGACGAGTGCTGCCCAAGAATTTAGTATTGATAAAATATTGCACCACGAGCCTTGCTGTAACCTTCCAAAGGACAAGTGCAACAGTAAAAAAGGTTGGTTGGTAGACAGAGCATCTATAAAATATGTTTCCGTGTTTACTTCAACCAGACGCCATAATAAAGGTGACCCATTCTCTCTCCGTCCTGAACGCTGTGTAACATAGGCAGCAGCTCATTGGCGCACCGAATACAATGGTGTAATGAACACAATGACTGGATATCTCATGAATGGTGTCATACCCTCTTTATCAATCAAAGTTGTTTTCGCCTGACAAAGGTTCTCGGCATCAGTTTATATGGAGAAAGGAGAGAAATGGTTTCCTTCCCTAACATCAGGGATGCAATAGTTGAGGCGATCCTGAAATTCTTGGGTGAAGATGAATTGTGATAGATGCTCCACAACTTTGACATTGTATCACTATGGAAATCGTTACTATGAAGAACTTATCCTGATCCATGTACGTCTGTACCGAGGTGCCATTGGTTCGGACTTAGCTTTTCTGGACGACAACGCACAGCCACGAAGTCCAGGAGCGAAAATTTCCAATTAATGGATTATCGAACTTGTTCCTCTGATTTAAATCCAGTGAATATGTAAGAAAAGCTTTAAGAATGACGCCTGGGGGCATAATTATCTACGCCTCTGAACACCAAACTATTGATAAAAATAAAGGATGGCCAAAAAGAGTACAGATGATGTATTCTTGCCTTCTATATGATTACACATTAGGAGAAAGATAGTTATTATGTATCTACGAGTATAATGGTTTTACAAAGCTCTTTATCAGCAATATAAAGGCGATGTGTGGATCTATTATCCCATAACTTGGACATCCTGTTGTTTCGATGCCTTACTTCGAATAAATGCACTTGCATATCTTAAATAATAAATAGCATAAATACACGAATATGCGAGGCATTTATTGATATCTGATTGATACGTTTTCACGAAGTACTTTACAAAGGAAAGCAATAAAAAATCAAAATAACTTTCATTGTAAATAAAAAAAAGGAAAAGTTTTTTTCCTGCATTTAAATTCTTGAGATTTTAGAGCAGAAATCCATGAAATTCGTAATTTTAATTTAAGAATCATCCGCTATAAGACTTTATGGTACAGATCGCAAAATAAGCTGACTGGATACATGTTTCAGGATTGACATCGAATCATTCCAGTAATCCGCAGAGCAATTTTAAAATATTGTAATCAATTTAGAGATAAATATCGGATTAAACCATATTAATAACCATCATTATATTATTATGAGTATAACTCTTGTGTAAATTTTAATTATAACTAACATTATTACTCGAAGAATGTTAAAAAGGGACATCTTACATTTTTTAACATTTTTTAACATTAATTAACTGGGTTAACATTTTTTGGCTGAACCATAATAGGCATTTGAAAAGACAGTATAATTGATAAGAATTATTCCTTCTTGGGATACTTCCCCGAGACATAGGATAATTTATTAATACTTTTTTCTAAACATCATTCCTTTTAAGTGGTTGGCTTTAAAGAGAGTTTTTCGCCAATAGTTTTTCCTTATTTATCGAGTTGTATGTATGTATGTATATACATACGAAATTAATATCATGTATGTAGTATGTATATGTTACCGTGAAAGACCGAAATCAGAGAATGTCGACATTCACCGGTGAATGTCAACAAACATCAAATACGTCGGTGAAAGATCGAATATTTCATTACATTCTTGTACATTCGGACCCTCACCGGTGTATGTCGACAATCACAGATATGCTCTGGTGGAGGTCGAAAACAAGTCCCTGATGTTGACCGTGGTCGTACAGATAACCGAAATGTGTCAGCGGTTGTTGTTGGAATAGAAGACTCCGACTTCTATAAACTTGCGAATGAAAATGGTACCCTCAAGCAGCTTTACACACGTAATCAGTTCGAAATTTGTAAAGAAAAGCTCCTTTCCATAGATAAGATTTATTTTCAAGAAATTTCGCTGAGAGAAGCAGCTGCAGCTAATTTCGAGAAGCGGTGGGCAAGGCTATACACGCTGTCATTGCAAAAGGAAGTGTTTTTTAAGTTAGTTTTTAATTCTTTATCTTGAACCTATACTAATTTAATAAATTGAAGCAATATTTTTATTCATGAAATAATAGTTTTTTTTGTTCATCTATTGCTTTGAAAATGTGCGAAATTTTGCATTTAAATGGAAACAATATTACAGTGGGAAGCATTAATATAGGAAATGTATCTTCGAGTACATCATACTATGGTAAATGTATCGATAATTCAATAATGCTATTTTCAGAACTTATCACAACTGAAATGCAAATCTGAGTGGAAATATCCACTATTACGGATTCCCGTCCTTCTTTGAGCTAAGGAGAGATAAGACGAAATAAAAGTAATTTTTCAAATGAAGAAACAAAAGAAATAAAATAGGATAAATGACATAAACATGTACGTATTGTGTATGCAATATATTTTTAAAACTATCTTTTCTTAAAGACAATCTTAACATAAATGCGATGTGTTATAGAATAGTGAAGCAGAAATCCGTGCTCTTTATAAATGGAACAAGCTTTAACACTTTTGAAGTTATATATTAAAATATCCTTTGATTTATGTGATAAACACTTGTTGCTGGAATTCATCTAAAGTTACCCAAAAGTTTAAATATAATGAAATCATAAAAATCTGTATTTTAATACATTATACATTGATGACCAATAAAATTGTAATATAAGAAGAGATAAAAAAAAACGTCCAATTCACATATGAATGGAAGAATATATAAGGATCTGCAAATGACTAACTTTTAAGCGTAATCGGAAGACGCTGGAAGTAGAAACGGCAAATCAAGCTCTATACAAAATCAAAATTACGCCACGTGTTTCTCATTCTGAAATCCCATTTGAATTCTTGTTGTTTCTGAGAAGCTCCTGCTATGCTTTGTATAAAATAGAAAAAAGGGTACTTGCACGTTTTGGAATTTGATAGCGGCAAGTTGGGGCTGTTCAAGAGTGGAGCTTATCGTTCAGCGATATTGCTACAGGCATTAGTTGGAATCCAAAGAATGTCATGCTGATATGGAATCAAATGATTCTAGAGAGTAATGCTGAAAGGTGAGAATTGTTCTCACCCAAGAAGACACATATGCGGTCATTTCGGTCTTTCAGGACACATACACTTGAGTCAGGAAATGGGTTTGTAAGCAGCACAACAAGTATCTACATGGACAGTGAACTGTAGTCTGGAACTGCTCAATAACCTTAATTGCGGTTTTTCTTGACACTGCAATATACAGCAGAGCGACAGTAATGGTGTCTCTAACGAAGAAACTGGATAAAAGAGTGGCACTATGTCGTATTTTCAGACGAATCCCGATTCTATGTGGAGTATTATGATTGATGTACCCGTGTCTAGAGACACTAAAGAGAACGCACGTAGCCTGCTTGCATTCGATACCGTCATACAGACAGTGCACTTGGTATGATGGAATAAGCAGCCATTGAGTACATAATGCGGACTCCTCTTTTTCACGTCGTTGGCAATCTGAATAGCCAGCATCACATTTCTCACATCGGGTGTTTATATTATCTCTAAAGCCTCAGAGACGTCATCTTTCAACAAGGTAACGCAAAATCATATGTTGTTCATAGTATCATCATAGTAAGTCACCAGGGTGTTCGACTGTTGCCCTGGTCTTCATGTTTTTTAGATCTATTACCCTTTAAAACATCTACTCATGTGTTGCTGAGTTACTGGGCCACCACCGCTGTCCACCCTTCTACAACTGAAGAAGTGTGGAGTAAACTTGAAGTAGCACGGAATCACTTACCCGTATTTTGTTATCTAAGCCCATTTTGACTCAGTCTAACCAGTTAGATTCGTTTTAGCTGCCAGAGGTGGCAGCTGTGTTTCGAATCTGTATACTTCCAAATTGCCAAAAATTTAATCATGTTTTCTTTCTACTAGATATACTGTATATTTACAATAAGCAAACTTTCGTTATTTGTTTTCCTTCCTGGTATATCCAACAGCATAATATAGTCTACTTAAAACACAAACGCAGTCTACTTAATAGTCTACTTAAACCAACTATTTTTTGCGAATTGGCTCCAATAAATATTTATTATTAAACTTAGCGTGATATTGTTTGAAATTGTCATGATTCTACACAAACTATAAGAGGTTTGCTTTTATTCTGAATCACGATCCGTTATCGAAAAGGTCACCAAAACTAATACTTCATTCTCTTGACTTCCTTGCGAGGATTACGTACTGGAGTCTTATGGCTCTCTTTTACGATAATGTTCGAGTGTCCCCGATCAAGTTATTCCTGACTTTATCCCTTATTTTAAGTAACTGTCAACTCTGATTCAAATCTAAATTAAATATTAATTGAGAAATTTTAAACTTATTAATATACTAAGCATTTTTTACTTTTCTTAGGCTCGGTAATATCACCCACTTAATATCAAGGGAGGAAAAAAATAATCCATTCCATTAATAAGATGAATTGTAATACACTGCAGACAAAGAAAACCAACACAATTGCAATTACATAAGCGATAAATCACATACATAAATAATCATCTCATGCCGGACTGACATACTACTCGGAACTTGTTTTGCATACAATATTAATTTCCTCTTCTGCATCTAACTGCCATGGTAGTTAATAAATAATGTCACCTAAAGAGGAATTCGTTTGTAAAAATAAATAATTTAACGACAGCGGAGAATATGTCCCATTAATGATGAAAACTGGGGAGAGAGAATAACATCAAGTCCACCCCAAAATGTCAAATCCAGAAAAAGGGATAGATATATGATACATTTTATTTCGGGGAAAATCTGAAAACTATCTTTCTCTAAGGGATAAAGATCGTAGGCAGTTGAAAAAGAATAAGAATAAAATTTCTATGTCGGAAAGGAAAGGGAGACTAAAAAAAGTAAAAAAGAAAACTTATTCTTTTCCTGCTGTTACTTGGCCGACGTGCAAAAATCGATGCATTTGCATTTTGCTTTTGCAGTGAATCCAGGTTCTGTCAACAAAGATTATGGATATAATGCTTTTGGTATAAAAGCAGGAAAAAAAAAAGATTATCGCCTACTTTCTCCTTGTTAAAGAGATAGATTTTCTTTAAAAAAATTTTCGTCGTGTATTTTTCGTCACGAGAGGTTGTGGAACAATATAATTATAGTTTTAACGTTGCCTCAAAAAGAAATGTTTGGAAGGAAAACGAAAAATAAAATGTGATTTCTTTCATCGAATAGATTTGTATTGTAATGGGTTTAAGTTAGGAGGAGCAGTGGAAAGAAAGAATTACTATTGAGTTAATATATCAATTTATATTGTTCTTGGTAAAAAAACAAGAAAAAAGAATAGTTAAATGAAATAACTTCACAGAGACTCAAAGAAAGACAAGGATAATTTTAAAAAAAACTTAATTAGATATTTTAACCCAAAATTCAATATTATTTATGTCATTACCATTTCTTAATATTCAAAACTGGGAATGAGATACATTTTTGTAAAAATTATTTTGTGTACAATTGGTTCTACAGCAACGAAAAGTTGTAATTGCACTAAAAAAAATATTATCTAAAATGTTATTAAAGCTATGGGGGGATCATTGATTTGTACCATACTATGATTTACTAATATGATATTTGAAATCGCTTCGCTCCAACACCGTTCAACCGATCACTATGAAAATTGGCATGTATATGTATTTTTTTGTGGAGACGGTTTTTAAGCTAGCCTCTTTGTTGCAGCTCCCCACCAGGTGGTGCTACAGCTTATAAACTTCTGTACCGTTTAATCAATCGCCAAGTTGCCAACGTGATCGCCAAAAATGATGCTAACTTGTCTCTATCACAAACATTTCACTATCTTTCCATTGGACCGCCATTATAATGTAAGAAACGGTGTTGCTTGCAATATTACAATTTTAACACAAAATAAATATAACAGAAAGTAATATGGATGCATTACACATACATATATAAATTATTTACACTATTTTAAGCGTTCATTACTCAAAATTTGTAACAATGTGTTACTTTTGCTGAGCAGATATTAACTTAGGAAAGTGTTTTCAAAAATCGACCCAAAAAGAGTTACGGGGCGTTATAAATTTTAAAAAAATTTTCTTTATCTGCTATTAGACCTCCAGGCTGAAAATTTAACAAATATTGTTTTTTCTGTTCAGCTGAGATATGCAAAACGCTTTTTTTTTTGTTTAATTTGCAATTCACGTAAAATTAATTCATTAAAAACTTCTTTATCCTTCAATCTGTATTGTTTAATTTTTCATTTCACCCGTATAAAGAAGGGTGTACCAGCTAGTAACTTATATTTTATGTAAAACCTTACTTTTTAAATATATGCACTTTTTTAACTAATAAGAAAAGTGTAAGAAAAAGTGTTCCTCATATAAGTACGTATTCTATAGTGCAAATTTCACACACACACACAATAAATAAAATACCTCGAATATAAACTCCGTTCTTTTACAATTATAGTTATCAAAAAAGTAGAGACTTTGATATTAAGATAAAATAAATACTCTAATTAGAACACTAGTTTCAAAACCATATTCGAGATAATGCTATTCAATGAGAATGACATTATCTCTTTCCTATTATCTTATTTCTTTGAATATGCTGAGTATTTTACAGTATGCACTTTATAGTTTTGTTACTGCAGATTAAAATACAAGGGGTGATCAAATGAAAAGGTACGAAACGACACGGTGGGTACAAATATAGACTTTATTCAAAATATACACCATAGGCCTGAGCACAACGATCCCACTGATGAACAAGCCGCAGGATTCCTTGTTCCCAGAATTCCTGTTTCTGTGACGAGACCCAGTCCTTCACAGTGTCCTTGAGTACGTCGTCCGAGTTGAAGCGCTTTCCTTTCAGGTGTTTCTTCAGTGGACCCAACACATGGAAATCGCAGGGTGACATGTCCGGACTGTAGGACGGATGGTCCAACGTCTCCCATTGGAACTTGTCCAGTTCCGTTTGTGTGACTCTGGAGACGTGTGGACGCGCGTTATCATGGAGCAGAACCACACCCTCCGTGAGCAGCTCCGGTCTTTTGTTCTTGATGGACCTGCGTAGGCGTCGGAGTGTCTCACAGTACACATCGGAGTTAATGCTTTTTCTGTGCTCGAATAATTCTGTGCTCGCATCATTTGGACGCCGCTTTTATAAGAGCCTTTGCTCTCTCCTGCGCATGCGGGCACCTGCGCATGATCCGATTCCAGTCAGAGTCTCCAATGGCATCCCGAGATGTCTCGCTACATTCTCCCTTGGCGGAATATGCAAATATTTAACTGTTTCATTTTTATGTCGTTTCGTACCTTTTCATTTGATCACCCCTTGTATCTTCGCCACTGTTTTTCATTCTTGAATTTTTCTAACTGTCACAGTATGATATAATGTGAATTTTTTCTCTAAAATATTTTGAAATAAGAGTTTTATTTATAGGAATCATTTATGAGATAATATCAATTTGTTTATAGGAATCATTTTGAACATTTTATCAGTAAGAAGAATATTTAGTAAACACAAATTTTCTAAAGTAAATATTCTTCTCGAAAGGGAGTAGTGATATATATGGATGCATTCATTAAGATTAAACACATTTTTAGAAAGAAAAATACATTCCAATTTTAAAAAAAGAGTAATATATGTCAGAAATGAAAAAGTGAATAAAGTTTCAGAAATCATTTTAAACTTTATTGTGTTTTTTACATCGATTATGTTATCATTCTTTGCAACGATGGAAAGTGTAACTCCAGAATTTCCTAAAATTGAAAGCACATTTACTTTTGCAATGAAAGATTGTATTTCGATAGTAAAAATAGGATAAAATGAAGATGTACACTGAATTTTATACCTGTTTCAAAATATTCACATTTTATAATTACATTCATAAAAAAATAAGAATATCATAAATAAAAATAAAAAGTTATGAAAAGATTGATCTAAAATGCGTATTCTAAAAACACCTTTGGGTTTACTTGTTTCGATTGCACAGTTCGCAGGGTACAGAGAAAAATACGTTTTAATAAAAGGAAAAGTAAGAAAAAAGTTTGTGATTAGTTACGTAACGGAAGAGAGGAGACTAAAATTTGCAGAGGAACATATTCTGAAAGTGTAACTACTTTGAACTAAGTTCATTTTCAGTGTGGAACGCTAACTTAATATTTTTGGTAATGATAGAGGTCAAATGATATAGAGAAAGACAAAACTGCACTCCATGATAAAAATACAATTCGAACCGTGTTGTTGTTGTTACTTATACCACATGATCGACAGTAATTTTATATCAAGGCCCACGAAATTCATCGCAGCGAAGGGCTACGCACTATGACAGTGCGATTTGGCTAGTTTCCACCCCAATTTTAAAGAAGAATACCCTGGGAATGGTCAGGGGTCTCCCATCTTTCTTATCCTTCCACCACCCTCACGAGAAATGGTTATTTAGAATAATTCCAGACATCGAAGGCACTATACATTTAAACACACCCATGCCTTCTCCGGGATTCGAACTCAGGTCCAACGGCACAGCAGTCAGCGTCACTAACCACTATACCGGATGGGTCGAACCGTGAAGCACGGAAGTGTACAGTAATGTTCTGAAGGTGTATGATTAATAGGGATTGGAAAACTTATATTTATAAAGGGAAAAACGGACAAAATATATCTTATCTATACTAACAATCCAAAGGGTTGATTTGTAGGCAAGTGTTAAAAATTGAGAAATGGGATCGAATTTTACATTTTTCAATAAGATAAAGGTCTTATGCAATTGCATATATTGTAAGAGTGGTAACCATACAACTATCCACTTCAATCTGAAAACATATTTTCATGTTCCCCAGACTTTAAGCTGAGAAAATCCATGCTGTAATTTAAAAAAGGCAGTACTAAAACTCCACATAACAAATAAGAAAAATTTAAAAATAAAATTACAAGAGGAATGGAAAAATTTTTCTTTCTGAAATTATTAAAATTTTTGTATATTCAATACCACATCGTCCGTAAGCAGTTGTAAAATCAAAAGATCATGCTTCAAAGTATTAATTTTCTATTTTTTTACTTTTACATAAGAATTTATTTGCATTTGCTTTCAATTTTTGAAAAGGTCAAAATTTAGCTCATTTTTAATAATGATAGAAATAAGTGTCACCGGAAGACACAAGAACAAGTCGCGTGAGAGATGCATAGTTCTTCAAAAATTTTATATTTCTTTTGGCACAGTTACCTAATTCGAACTTCTGCTTCATTTAGTATAGTTTTATTTTATTCAATAAATTTAATCTCTCTCTCTCTATATATATATATCTACTTTCCCCAGTTATGATAAGGTTCTAAGGTTCCTTACGAAAATATAGGAATGGCAAAACGAATTGTAAATTCTAGTTTCTGTATGTAAAGATGATCTTAAGAGCTGCAGGCAGGAAAGACTGTTATAAATACTATAATGATATCACGAATTCTCAATGTAGGTTATGTTGAATTAATTTCAGTAAGACTCAGTTAAATTTGAGGTTACTTTCTTAACTTTCCTAACTGTGTGTTAGCAGTAACTTTTATTTTCTTCTTACCTTTATTAAATTAATAAGTACGTTACTTACTATGCGTGTCTTTCTTTTACTATTCTTCGCTAGATGAGAGATGGTAAATTAATTGATTCCGCAGAAAAAAATTATTTGATTCTTAGTTCGTCTTTTGTGAGGGACTCAGTGGATATCTCGAAGCTAAGTTATAATTTAGTATGAGTAAGGCCAGACTCTAAGAAGTTATCATTGAGTCGAAGAAATGAACTTGAGCATTTTCTAATGCAAATTTTAGAGTTTTGCAAATTTTAATGATGAAATTAAGAGCCCCATCTTTATAAATCCAGATTTAATCTCTTATAGATTATCTGTATTTAAAATTAAAAACAAAAATCAAATTTGGAATTCTTAAAATGGCCTTGTAGCTATTTTGGAGATATTGCAATTCAACCAAATTACAAGGTTATTCATAATTTCCACCCGGATTTCGAAGCACTATACTAAAAAAATTGACGAATACAGTAAAAAAGAATGTTTGAAAACATTTATAGAAACAATTCAAATTTTATTTACATAGTTAACAGGTGTTCTATGAGTAAATCCTTCATTAAATGGTATACATTTCAATGCGGTAGTCCAGTTCCTACCACACGACTCAGCATGATACTATCAACGTTGTGACGGATCTATACGCGGCTCTACTAACCCCTTCAGGACTCTTTAAGAAAAACATTTATTTCAACCAAGTTTCGCCGAGTGAAGAAAGCGTGATTATGCAAATTAAGTATATTATATAAATTCTGTATTCCAAGTTTCAAGAGTTAGTTGGTTAGTTGGAGTGTGAAGGATTGTGAAATGATTAAGTGCATTTGGAGTTTATCAATGGAAGATTACTGAGAGTGGGTCAATCGATGGTGATTAAATCCAGATAAGGATCGCCTTCAAGGTTCAAGTGTAGGACTTGACATCATAAAGGTACAGGTATCGTGATCCTTATTTAAATAGAAGTTAGCTTATTAGTGTGCGACGTAGTTTATATTGAGCGTGTTTAAGCTATCGTAGATTCAGTTAAGGGTCCGTATTATTATCCCTAGGCTATTGAGTCTCCCCTCCGCGCTCTACTATCTGACTGTTATCTTAATTAGATTGTTTTGTGTCTGCTTGATATTTTGGTGACAATAAAATAATTTGTGTGAATCATGCCTGCTGATTATTCAGTTTCTCCCACACACCTAGCCAGATCTGAGGGTAGACAAGGGGTTTCAGAGGGAAGCAGGAACCGACAGGCATTACAACGTTATTGACATCACGTGTAATCTTTTCATGCATTTCTGCTCCATCACGCGGCAAAGGGGTATGAAAGCTTAGTCTTATGTAAAAGATCAAGTTTTCGGATAACACAGAAAAGATAACACGTTCTGTCAATAACGTTAACAGTATCATGTTGAGTAGACTATGGCAGGAGCTGGACTATCGCTTTGATGGACGACGGGAAACCAGCGCTCCCCACATAGAACAACTGTAAAGTATGTAAATAAAACTTGAATTGCTTTTGTATGCTTTAAAATGTTCTTTTTAGTTATATTCATCTTGGTGTTTATACAATAGCGCTTTGAAACCCTGGAAGGATTTATTAATAATCCTGTACACTGGTAGGCACTTGAAATGCAATATATAAAAATGGTTATAAAATGTTAATTAAAACGAAAAAGTTTCTTTACTTTTTAATGAAAATTCTGAATTTTTTTGCAATGTGGCTCACGATTTCCCTTCTTCTTCTAAAAGAATTTATAAAAAAAATTACGAATACATCAATCCTACCGTTCCATAATAAACTAGCTTCCGATACCAAAAAAAAACAAACTATTCTACACAAAATTCAGTCATTTTAATGATCTACACTTAACGTGTTGTAAAAAGGTTGAATATACGGTTGCATGTGCTACATAATTTCTCATATATTTGACTCCACCCTCTTTTTTTGGACAGCTGACAGCAGACAAACATTTGGGTTGAATCCAAATAACTGAAACGCCTACATATCATAACTATTACATCATAGAAAATTTATCAAAAAGATAGCTTTATCGTACTAATTGCCAAAGATAACAACATATACATATTGTAGGTAAATTCTTTAATACCAAGTTCAGGCTGAAAGTTAGCCATTTGAGATAATCTTTTTGAAACTATTTTATCGGTTGCAATTCTTGAACGAGTAATATTTCTGGAATTATTATATTATTGATGAATAATTACTCATTTTCCTCTGTTCGTAGATGTGTTCGTGATGGCTCTTATTGTTTTTAAAAATATTTAATGTAGTTATTCGTAAATTATATGAAATTCCATGAATTACACACTTAGTTTCATAAATTTCAGAACGTAAATCTTACTATCGATTTTTTTAAAATTAAAATTATTGCATCATTTAACGAAAAATTTATTCAGATCAGAATGATGTAAGTGTAACGCCAATCTGGTATAATGGTTAATGACGCTGACTGCTGTGCAGTAGGTTCTGGGTTCAAAACTCGAAGGCATGATGTTTATAAATGTATAGTGCCTGTGCGGCATGGGAGCTTTCTAAATATTCGTTTAACCGCAAGTCCTTTCGAGAGGTTGGTGGAAGAGGAAAAAGGGCGGGAGTGTACGTTCTCCCTCGAAATTGGGATCTAACTTAGACGAAACGTATTATCACCTGCATGGCGCTCAAAGCTGCGTCTAACGACAGACGTAAAACTAGCCCCTTGCCATGATGAATTCCGTGGTCTCCAATATGACACCGTTGATCAGGTGGTACCAGAAACAACCGGATGCATGCGTTCAAATTAAAGATCCCTTATCGTAGATATGAGCTACTAGATATCGACGTTCAAGTTGAACAGTAGGTTAGGTCCTGATTCTCTTAAAAAAATCCACTATGTAGAGTATAATAAGGTTGTGGCACATGAAATGCATCAGAATCGACGCGGTGTAGAAGTTAGGAGAGAGATATCATTTCAGATGTCATTTTACCATAATTCATATTTACAAGATTAATCAATAGTAGCCCTGATATATTGTACTATGATATTAACTCAAAACGTATAGCCCTTGTGCAGCTTTATAGTACGACGTTAATATAGCTCTCACTAATTCAAAACTTACATTTTTCATTTAAACACAAAATTGTTGAAAGACTAATTAATACTGCACACTTCATGGAAGTTGGGGTTGCCAGAGTCTCGAAAGGCTGGACTTCTCAGACTCACAGACTCAAGATACACGTTGCAAGCCATCAAGAAGGGCAAGTGCCAAATCAGCCACAAAATCATCCAATCCCTCGACAAAATCATCACAGAAAAAAGCCGATGAGCTTGTCAAAAAGTCCAGAGCTTGCCCCCAATCATCTAACCTCACGACATTTATCGACGCCAGTGGAAGAGACTAAGCAACATTAGTTTTAAATATTCCACATCCCAGCTCTAAATAGTAACTGTACAATAGGATTGATTATAACTAGACTTAGAACAAAGCACGTAAAATGAATGAAAATCTCAACTGAAGGACAAAGAAGTTACACAAATCATTGCCCAAGCTGCCCTAATGTTCAACTATTTCCACAACATGTCCTCAGCTGCCGAGCAATTTAAGCCAAGCTTTTCAAGATCAGCCCAAAAGACCAGAAACCTTGATCTCTGATAAAGCTGTTGAGATTGCCTGAGCTGTCTTCGACAGCTTCGGAGCGATCTATCGATTCTTTATTTTTTAACAATCTGCACATTAGGGACATTCCACCAATAACATTGTTAAAAGAATTAAGTATTGGAATATATAATATGTTATTGATAGGGATACTTTTGAAATATAATTTTGAAACAATATCTAGGAGATTTAAAATATCGATAGATAAATTTTAGAGATACAAAAGAAACTTTCTCGCAGAAAACAGACCAAAGTCTTTTCCCTTTAATTTTTTCTTTAAAAAAAGCCATGGAAACCTCATCTTGCATTTTTAAATTAATTTTTGTTTTCTCGTAAAAGCGAAGATATAAAAACAATTTTAAAAACGTACAATACACAAAACTTGTTACTGGTCCATTCATTGAGTATGTGTGTGTGTGGTGCTGTTTATTTCAATATTATTCAACTCGATTATATATATGCGAATAATAAATCTAGAATAACAAGAACAATAATTCCACTTGCAAAAATACATCAAGCACTCGCATTCGAGTTCATATTGAAGACAAAAGGAAACTAAATTCCTCGTACGTTTAATACAATAAAAAATATCCAAACAAATACAAATGAATTCAGAAAACAAACAAAATTAGATAATATTCACTTCCGAGAACGAATTTGCAAGATTTTCAAATAAGTACCAATAACGGATAGATAAGATCATTTTTTCTGAATTGAAAATTCACTTTTATGGAAAGAGCTTATGAATAAAACTAATCGGGTAGTTATCATTTCACAGATGGAAAAATCTTTTTTACCTGTGTTATCCAGATAGCTTACGGTTTTAGTGAGACTCAATAATTTTCTCGTTCGGGGAATAGCTATTGGCAATAAATTATTTGTTTCAGCTTTTGTTTGGAAATTTTTTTTTAAGACGTAAAAGAAAATATGCGATTTTTGAAAAATGCAAATAGTATTTTTTTATTATTATTAAGAGATATATCTGCTCAGGGTAATTTGAAAAAATTAAGAATTATGGATTCAGCAATAAAATTCACTTTTATTGAGATCTTTCTTTTCTTTTGCCTGGTACTGCCCTTCCTTATGTAAAAGAAAACAATAAAAAACGCTTCTTTAAATATTAAAAATGTCTCAATACCAATATTTTACACTAACTAGCCTTTAACTGCCCGATTCACTGTGTATTTTATGATTTGCATGAATATAATGTATTTTTTCTAAATTATTGACATCTAAATTAATAAAAAAGGTTCTTACAGACCTCGTCAGTTCGTTCAAAAGAAAGTATGACTTGAATTTATAAAAATGAAAATATATTTACATTTTACTCCCCCGTAATCCAACTCTTTTCGGAATTGATTTCAGTAAAACTTATTTTTAACAAATCTCTATTTAACAAGAACAGCATTCTTGCCAAATTGAAGGTCTTAAGGTCTAATAGCTCAAAAATAGGGTTTTCTTAAATCTTTAACTCAAACTTAACACCCTTTAAGAGTTGATTTTCGCAAAATTCGCTCTCTGTGTGTTTTGATCTCTACTCTACAAAGGAATCATGCTTGCCAAATTTCTAGTCTGTCGATCTAATATTGCAAAAACGAGAGCTTTTGTTTTAAACACACTAGCACCATCCATTCCCTCTCCTTGAGAGTCGATTTCTGTGAAATCCGATCTTAGCAGATATTGTAAATTGGTAAGAAAAATTCTTGCCAATTTACAAGTCTATAGGTGTAATAGCTCAAAAACGGGGATTTTTTTTATCTTTAACTCCTCCTGAATACCCCTTAAGAGCCGATTTCTGCAAAACTCGTTCTTAGTGGATCTCTACCGAACAAAAGAAACATGTTTGCCAAATTTCTAATCGGTAACTCTAATAATTCCAAAGCGGGAATTTTTGTCCTTAACGCCTCCGCAACCCCCTTTAGGAGTCTATTTCACACAACCTATTTTTAGTGGATCTCTAGTCAGCAAAAGTAAGATATCTGATAAATTTCAAGCCTGTAGGTCCAATACTTTAGTAGGATTCAAAAGTTTCCGGACTGAACCTATAATGTAGATAATTTTTGCAGTAGAGCGACTACAGTAACATTTTTGTTATATTGTATTCTTCCCCTTTTCTAAAAAAAGTCCCCCTTGGGCAGCCATTCTGAGCCATTATCCTCACTTCTCAACCAATAGGAAGACGCTCTCTCTTCCACCACATTACTGTCATCGAAATAAACCTGAAAACCAAGATCTTCATCCCAAAGCCCCGCCTACCGACCCGCTGCCGCTCGTCCAATAGTAATGCATCTACTCATCAACATGAAAATTAAACTTCGTCAGGTCATCAAACTGAACTTTCTAGCCAGATACGGATTTGAGCGTTCCTAGAAACCCGTGTACCCGAAAAACCTTTCGTAGATTTAAAAAAAAGTTTGTTCCAAATCACGTGTTCGGCGGGTTCCTACGGCGTCGTATTTTGTAGGCGGATGTATGTAGTCGTCGGTGATTGGAAGAAATGGCGTTTTTTGAGTGGATAATGGATATTAATCCTTCTGTTCGTTTGGAAAAAAGTGCTACGGAGACTTTCGAAATTTTGAAGCAGGTGTAAGGCTGTGATACATTACCGCGAATGTAAGCTGAGTGGCACAGACGTTTCAGAGAAGGCAAGGAAAGTGCTGAAGACAACAAACGCTCTGGACGTCCACAGACCTCCCACCCCGCTGAAAACATCAAAAATGTTTCTACGGTGGAGTGAAAGAACAGGATACAAACAATAGCAGAATAAGTTGGGATATCCTCGGTCTCATGTGAATGGATACTGACTAAGGATTTTAACGTGCATAGGGTGTGTCGACATATAGTTCCTTGCATGTTAAACGAAGACCAATCTGCAGATGAAATTAAAGTACATCGCAGGCTGAAATACAGGACATGGCTAAAAATGGACTCCAGAAATGTTTCAATGACCTTTACAAGCCATGACAAAAGTGTATTGTTACTCAAGAGTTTTATTTCGAAGGAGGATGTGTTACAGCAGTTTAATTGGTAATATTTTTAAGTTAGATTCAGTCCGGGAACTTTTGTGTGTGTGTGTATGTGTGCGAATCCTACTGCATAGATCTTGTTCATTTAGAAAAAAGAAAAAAATTTAACTTGTGTGTGTGTGACTCTAGTTTTTTGAATAAATACATTTAACTTCGTGTATTTATTCTAATTTTAAAGCATGCAGAGCGTAAATGTTTAAAAATAAGAGATTGGTTTTGCAAAGTTTAAAATAATTGAACTAATTCAGTCTCAATTACTCCTAAAAATTAAGAACAATCGCAAGAAACCCAGAAAAATGTTTACACAAAGGAATTTTTCTCAATTTTTAAATTAAAATTTTAGAAAAATAAAAGCTTAAATAATTTTTAAATCAATGACGAACACACAGCTTAACAACCCATGGCAGGACAAAGGGATTCGTGTTAAAATCCGATATCCAAAAGACACGCATAACGTACTCCCAACAAAATATTTTCAAGAAAAAAAACGTATATTAACTTACAGGAAACGAAACATCAATTGGAATTTTTCTAAATAAAAATGTCTCCATTTTGTGTCACATTCTCTTTTACAAGATAAAAACAGTTTAAATAACTCTACATTAACAAAATTGCAAATTCTTAAACACCCTTTTTATCGCAATTTCTGTCCCCAATAGTAAAGATCAAGGTGTCCCAGCCAACAGCCATATCCGTTCGCCGGCGGCGGAGAAAGATATGTCACCGCTGATATTTTTCTACGACGGCGAAAGATTAATGAACCTCGCTAGAATGCACTCTTTCTAGAACTGAACATCGGTGAGATATAACAGAGAAATGCCACTAAAATTAGATGACGTCTCAGTCAAGTCTGAAAATCTAGTTAATGGCGGCATTGTTCAAAATTTACTAGTTAGATGAGGCTGTTCAACTTAGCGCAATTGAATTAATTATATTGATTTTCAGTTTTTCAAGTTTTATGTTGTTGATATGATTTATTTAGCTACAGTCTTTTAATGCTTTTTTTCTCCCTTTTTTCTTTCAAAGTTTTGGCATTTTTCTGGGATTCAGAACGGAAAAATATCGCAAAAAAAAAGAAGAAAAAAAAAGGGTTTATTCAATTTCTACTATTAGCTCACACTCTCTCTCTCTCTCTCTATATATATATATTCTTGTTCAAATTTTCAATCGCTATTAAAATTCTTCCTATTCATCCCATCAAGTTCAAATAAATTTTTTTAAACTTATATAGGATGACTTTTGATGTTAACATAGTTTTTCAAATATTAATTCATTAATTACCAGTTAATTAATTTAATTTAATTAATTATCGGTTTTTAACGCCTACTTAGATTTATCTTTTATGTTGTAACAATGTAACTGTTAAAAAAATGACACAAATTGGCGTGGAAAACCGGTTTTTCATCCAAACTAGCCAGACCAGGTGTGCATTGTTACAACAATGCAAACAAGTCATGCTCTTTTTTCAATTCCTACTACTAGTTCGCTCTCTCCCTATGAATATATATATATATTGTTCAAATTTTCAATCGTTAATAAAATACTTTCTATTCATTCATTCAAAGTAGGAATTGACTTACATTTTTTTTATATTACTTGGTTTTAAAAATACAATTGGATCACAATTTCCCTAACCCTTATTTAACTACCCGACTTTACTTGTATTTACCCGAATATTCTTTTCCCTCGTTTTAAATGAAGGCAAAAGTCTCTATTTAACAAATAATAAACCCCAAATTAACAAAAAAAATTCAAGAGTCAATTTTCTTTAATTATTTTGGGATAAGAAAAAAATTTGGGTACTTTTCAAATGACGTATCCTTTTTTCCAGAACACAAAAAGACATTTTTGTGCACAGAAAATTTCAGCGGAAAAGGGTGCAACCCATAAAAAGACTTTACAAGTGCAATTGCGTAATGAGTGTAAGCTATCGTGTAAGTTTTGAATTGGACAGAAAATTTCTATCTGAAACTGTCGTTTTCTTATGCCTTACATTCCTTAAAAATTGTGAAAACAAACCTCACACAGCAAGAAATAAATGGCACAGTATTTTCTCCTCTGCATGAAGTCGAAAAAGAAATCTTTTGAGGCAGGAATCAAAAATACTGTTAAACGCCTATTAGTGTATTAAAATTTTCAATTAAATGGTGCGTAGTAAATTATGCGCTAATGGTATTTAGGAATTTTTTTTTGCGTTTTTGCATGGTTATAGACAAAATATATTCAAAATTGAATAATACCCAAAATTTGATAAATTATATCAAGAAAGATCTTCGAATAGGAAGGTTTCAGTTTAAAAATAATCTCTCGGTACACAAGCAAAATTCATACTTCTCATCAGTAGAAAAGTTTATAGGCAGTACAGATAATTATTTCTTAAAAATAGATGAATATAAATTCTATAATTTTATTCAATTTTAAGAAAATAATGCTCTGTTTTCACCACTAATTTTGCAAGCTATATATCTTTACCATAGCAAAAATCTCAGCTAAATTGCTGACCAGAAAATGAAGACTTTAAGCACAATTATGCTCAATAAATTGGGTTTTACAGAAATGTCTCTGCAGTTATGATACCAAAACAATTCCTTTATCGTGTGTGGTATCTTTTGCACATTCCAGTAGAAAAATCAACAAACTGTACAACTGGGATTATTTAGCAGTCCTAATGATTTACACGGCGGTTAGCATCTCATAATTTAGAAGTTATAGATTTGATTTGACACAGCACAAATTATAGTCAGAGATAGGGCAATTTGAACAAATAGATGGAGTGAATATTGACATTATGACGAATCAATATTCAGTATAACATAGCGTAATTTTGAAAAGACGTGACCAAATTTCATTCCTCGCCCAAATTTTGAAATGAAATCAAGATACCTCGATAAAGTGTCAACATAAAGTACACACTTCTGAATGTGAAACATATTGCATTGGGATTCTTTATAGCATTCAGAGTATTATTAGCAAACACGGAATTTGGGAGTCGAATCATATTTTCTACTGATATAAAAGATGTCGATTATAAAAAAAGTTTTTAAATTTTTATATATAAATAAATAATCATAAATTAGACTTACCACAAAATCCGGCGTATAACGCGCATTTTTAACACAAAGAATAAGACCGAAATTTAAGGATGCGCATTATGCCCCGGGTACAAAAATGAGAGCTTGAAAAATTAAAAAACGATGCGCATAGGAAAAATTAGACTTCTACATGCTTCTACATACTGTTTATTTAAAAGAAAGGACATTTCTTATGAACTTAAAGAATTGTATTTCTATAAGTCAAAACCTCGAATAAATTACTTCAAAGCGTATGAGTATTGCGCACCTACACTCCATACTTCTTCCAAAAAATTGGGGTGCGTGTTATACGGCTAATGTATCTAAAAATTTAAAATTTCAGCTCTAAATTATGGGTGCTCGTTATACGCCGGATTTAGCGGTAATTACTAATATTCATCTACAAAATTGTACTACTGTAAAACAAAAAGATGATATAAGCAGAACAAGCCAGTCTTAAAACAATATGCAGTAATAATGGAAATTACAGAACAAAGCCGACCACATTTTGATTGCAAGGCTTTGTTGGAATATTCGAAGATCTTTTATAATATACCAGAAATAAAGTTTTTTTATGTACCTTTTAAAAATATAAGTTTGCCCTTACCTTTGAAATATAAGGACAACATAAAGTTTCACAAATGAAAAGCGGGCACGTTGAATAAAAAGAATACCTTAATTAGAATTTAATAAGAATTGCCTTGGGTGTTGTAACACAAATCCCCCCCATTGTTTCGACAGTAGGTCTATGTCTTCGTTGTAGAAATATTGTGGTTGATTCTCGAGAAAGTCTTGCATCGCTTTCTTCACCTTTTCGTCCGAATGGAAACGTAATGCTCTCTTGAGTGTTAAAAAGCGTGGACGGTTTTAGGGAGACAAATCCGGACAGTACGATGAGTGTTCCAACACTTTTCAACGAAATTTTTAGGTTGTCTGGGCTTCACGAGAGATGTTAGGACCGGCAATGTCATGGAGATCTGGTATTGTTTGCCACCCTTCATGAAAACTTTTGCACCAATTGTTCGAAATAAGCAGTGCTCGTCATAGACTAACCCCCTTCGCTGATAATTGCCAGGGATAAGCTCACCTTCCACATTTAGAAATCATACTACCGCGCATTGCTTTGTAATGCACACATCCATGAATAGCACGACTCTACTTTTGATCTATTACTTCTACCTTGAACAGGTTTCATCATTGCAAGTCGTCTGCGGTGTACGCCTCCTACCTCCTTTTACATCCATGTTCGGTAGCGCTGCAACAGATGCAAACATTTGACACAATTGCAGGTGTCTACTTTTCATTTGGGCAACCTTATAATAATGTATGATCAATAGTCGAGTTTAAGAATTTCCTAGTTTTCAAACTTTAATGAGATCTTGATTATTAGAAAAAAAAGAAACGAGCCTTACAGTAGTCGCATACGATGTGTAACATCTGACATGTTATCGTGGTAAATACGCAATAGCAACTTAAATCCTGAAAAAAATGAGTCGAGTATGATTGGAAATAATTTTCTATGAAATAATTATATCTTAAATGAAAATTTTATTTAATTAACACAAGGAGTAATGCAATTTTTTTATCAAAAATAATTATTCTTGTTCAATTTAGGGAAGAGCGGCAATGATAACTTATGATAACTAAAATATGATACATATACTTGTGATTTCAAAGTATTTAAAAACCGTTGAAAAATAGCGTCAATAACAGTACTACTGTTAGTTGTCGAAACATTTCGAGTTGTGTTCATTTCGAGCTTGAGTTTCTCATTCAAAAAAGCTATGAGTGGCTCGGCTTCTAGCAAACTGAAGTTAACTTTAAAATCACCCCTCAAAATCATGGAAATCGAGTGATAGTTTTTTTTAAAAGAGCAAAACCACCTTCGGTATATGGTAAAAGTAAGAAATGCAGGAAATCTTTAATTTTTTGAACCGTTTGATTAGGAGAAATGTATACGACCACCGAAATCACTGTTTGTCCATTATTAAATAAGAATTGTGCCGCACATATGTCCCCAATATCTTGACTAACAATACCCAGTCCACTTGTTTGACGATAAGTAATATCCATATGAGGAGCCACAACATGTGACTTGTTCTGTTTGTGATAGGTCGCAACACCAGCTGCTCTGTGACCCGGTCGTTTAAATTGTACGCAGCAATCAAAGTCTGGTATCGAAACACGTTCGTCATTATCTAACCACATTTCTACCAACATGAGTAGCGTACAATTTTGTGAAATAACGTCGAAATCTGTTTGGTGAGCCCTCAGACTTTGACAATTGAGAGTAAGGATCGTAAGTTTATCCTTGGTGAAGTCTAATAAGACTTGCTGGTATGTGCGAAGTGGGTTTAGAGTCAAGCGCAAACGAAATCGAGTTTTTGAAATGGAATCTTTTGAAATGCTAAATTTAACAATATAAAAAAGGCTGGCGGCTTGATAGCTACTAGAGTTGGACCCCACGTCGATATATCTTTACAAGATCCAGCTAAAAGCTTCTTCTCTGATCCTAAAGTGAGAAAACATAACAAAAACAAAGTTTCAGCGGCCTATACCGCCGGGAAGAGATTGGGCCCCTCCCGAATGAATGAGAAAAAATAGAACTTTACTACGAGGGTAGCGAAAACATACCACCAAACGCGCTTATTGGTCCAAATAGCGCTGATTGGTCAAATTAATTCCCCAACTTCCTGTTACACATTTCCGTCCCTTTTCACGAAATCACTCCTACAAATCTCCAGCAAACGAGAGGAAAGATGTTACACATCAAAAATGAATTTACTCGAACAGTAAACGTTATTTTAAATAAAACTGAAAATATTCTCTCTCTCTCGCCGAGTAAAAATATTAGACATGACTTATATCTATTTACGACTCACTATATATTCGAAATAATGAGAATATATTTATGTTATTCTCATGAAATTTCTAATCAAACGTTTGTGTGTTCTGTTCATATAATTTTGTGTTGCCAGGAAAATAAATAGTGTCATCCAACGGAAGAGCCTACGGTCTTTTTTGTTTGTTATTTTCCTTTCACTGCTTTGATTGACGCTAAACACGCAACTCTATATATGGTCTGTAAATGGAAGAATTCCATACATTGGGATTTGGACATTACAGAAGTCTTTTCACTGAGACTTATGACAAATCATCTTTATTCAAATTTGAGAGGGTTTATTTTTCTTAAAGGTCTCCTTGAAGATCAATATTGAGAATAGTACAATAAATGAATTTACCTATAAGCTTCATTCACACACAACTCATATAACCTATATATAACAACTGCACCTATTAAATTCGCATTAAAATGATTTTCTTCCTAAAGGTCTGATTATGGAATGTAGCCTTCATATATACAACTTAATTCTGGATTTAATGAGAAATTACCAAAACCTTACACCAAACTACTAAAAATTATGATAATTATTTTATTAAACCAAACAAATCCCCTAAAACATTGTTTGAAAGTTAAAAATACAACAAAAAAAAGACACATTGGAATTAATAAATTTTCAAGAAATAGTGTTGTTGTTCGGCAGGTGTCAGCCATATAATTTTTTACCAGAAATTACTGTACGTCTAAAATCATCGTTCTTAAAGCTAAATCAGCTTAACATAAACTTAGATTTTGCTAATTTTCCTTAGAAAGTAAGGTAGTTCAAAAGCCTCCATATGTTTCTAGATTGTTTCTAAGAGTTCTATTGCGATTATTAAAACAGAAAAGGAAGTTTACCGATGCTATTTGCATATTTTCGTCAGAAGCATAAACTGACTGGTAAAAAAGAAATAGATAGAAATGAATAAAATTACGCTTTCAAAATGAATTAGTTGTAATAAAAAGTGAAATTTTTATGTATCACATGCTTCAGATGTAAAGGATATCTAGAGGAATTTGAGGTTGTTTCAATTAATTATTTATTCTAAAAACCAACCGAATTCATTTCAACGAATGAAAAATCAGTTAGAGCAGCTCTCTCTAACATTTTTTATTTGGTTACAATAAAAGTGTTTCTCAAGCATCAATATATCGATTCTTGGTAGGATATCGGTAGTTCACTGAATGCGTTGATAATATAACAGAAATTTTTATCAGGCAATAGACTGACAACGAAATTGATGCTATCAAAGAACTGAGCAGTATATATTGCTCACATTTCAGTTTTCTAAATATGCACTCTTTATAGGGGAGCAGTTTTATGCAATTTTTACAAATCAAAACAGGAATTTAATAATAATTTTTTTCTAAATTCATCATATCAGAAAATCATATCATAAATATAAGAAAAAGAAAGTGCTTACGTATTATCTCAACCTATTGGCCACATTATATGAAACGAAGCAAATAATGCCAATTCAGCTTATATGACACATGCGAAATTAGGTTGTTAACTTGGCGAGTTATCTTGAACGGTGGAGATTGTTACGATAGTACACAAGTACCGTAGGATTTTTTAATAAAGATAATATTGAATTATTAAGTACAACTGATTTTGGTACTTGTGTATTATCGTAACAATCACCAAAGTTCAAGATAACTCGCCAAGTTCACAACCCTAATTTCGCATGTGTCGAATGCGCTGAATTGGCAATCACGTGCTTCGTTTTATATAATGTAGCCAAAAGGTTGTGATAATAGGTAAGTATATACTTTGACTTTTAATATAGAAATCGAAAGAAAAAAAATAATGTCGATATATTTTCATAATCTCAATCCTATGACTTATAGCTAAAGGTATAATAATATCTATATCGCACAATAATTATAATATTTGTTAACAAATGTTAAGTTATATCTAGAAATATTTTATTTTCAAGTTAATACATCGTTTACTAATTAACATGTTGACAAGACTCTGCGAGTCAAATAAGGGTAATGATTTACACACACAAATTATGAAATGTAAGAGAATTCGTAAATAAGTTCAACAAATAACTACGCAAATGTTGATTACATCATTCTTAAATCGTATAAAATATCTTTGATATTTTCACAATCCATTTTCTCAAAATATATTTACATGCTTTAAAAATGTTAAGATAAAAATAAACAAAATTATATAAATGCAACTATAATTGTAATCTATCTGCAACTTTAATAAAGATGCAGATGAATTTAATAATGTTATCATTTTCTATTGAATTTTTTATTAGGAATGGATTTTTCTGCTTCTTATGTTTTCGTAAAAAATATTATTTATCCATAATGAAAGCAAAAACCAACGAACTAAATTTCATGACAGTCAATTAATAAAGATAATCCGATGTTCTCTATCGAATTCAAAACTGGAATTAAACTAACATGTACTAGTTCTATTTGTAATATTTAGATAAAATTTTAAATTTTATAATTGGAAAAAGGCGATAAAGTATTACAAAAAATTTAACCAAAAAGATTTTAAAACTTAAAAAAATTCTTATTCCATACATGTACTTTTAAATCAAGTGTATTTGACTTTCTTATGTGCATTATTAGTGTTGACAGATATGTTCTATTTAAAAGAAAGTTTCTTCAAAAAGCAAAAGTTGGCAACAGTAAAGTGCATGGACAGATTGTATTTATTATGTGACCATGGCATCTCATGAATTTACGAACTGCTTGACTAGAAATACATTGACTGTATCGTCACATGAATTTAGCCCATTGTACGTTACTTCAAAACCCAAAAATGTGCTATTTTTCATCTCAAACATTTGGATTAAAATATAAGATAAAATCGATGAGATAACTCAAGTGAAAGAAAAGTTTTTAAAAAAGATGAAAAAACCTAAATGGATCAATAAAAAAAAAACCTGAAAAAAGGGAAAGAATTCAGAGAATCCCGTAATACGAAAACTGAGATCTATTAAACCTCAAAGATAACTTAAACCAAAGCAATTTTTCCAGAAACTTCGATTTGATTTTTTTGGTTACCATAGAAATCAATGTTGATTTTCTTATTCCAATGTGGAATAGTTCTTTTTTCCTATGCGTTTTACCAACTTTATAAATCTTCATACATGGGTTATTGCTTCTTCACGTTCATTAACTAACGCATGCACGGAAAACTGATATGATTTAATTACTGAAAAAATAGCTTCTTATTATACAGAGTGAGTACAAATTAGTTGGGCAAAAAAAAGAATAATTTATTGAATGTAATATACAGGGAAAAAAATTAAAATATGTATTATTGTAAGAAAGAGAAATAAGCCACTATTAACGCTAATGTTTAATGTGGCTTCTTTTCGGCACTCTGCAAATGTATCAAAAGTAAATAAATTTTTGCCACAGATTCCCCAGAATGTTCCCGGCGATCAAATTAAGTGCAATACAGATTCTTGATTTTAATTCAGGAATGAACGTAGGAAAAGGCAAAGTGTACACTCGATCTTTATCAAAACCCTATACACTGAAATCCAGCTGTGAAAGATCTGGGGGTCGTGGTAGCCATTAAGCAACACCTTCTCTATCAATCCAACTGGTGCGTCAGCAAAGAAGTAAGGCGTAACGCCGTTATTGTAGCGACAAGGCATACCATTCAGATAAATACTATGAAACAATAGTATTTCTTTTAGAAGTTTCTTTTTTTTTTTGTATTCTCCAACAAAATTTCGTCTTACTTTAACAGCAGAGTTATTTTCATGAAAGCAGACAATATTTTCCTTTTTCAGCGCCCTTGTACGTCTTCATCATCGTAATGTCGAACAAATAATGATTAACGCTCGCTAAAAGATAGCGTCAGTTATGACATCTAACACAATCATGAATAAACAAAGGATATATTCCTGCTAGCGTGGCTTTAAACGGGTTAATTTTATTTAATATTTTTAAAGTTCTTAACATATGGAATTGCCCAACTAATTTGTGTAGACATTGTATTATTTATTTTTAAAATATCTGGTTTCTTCCTTTTGTTTCAATGTAAATTCGATATGTTTTATGATAGAGTTTGTATTGGAGACGGACATTATTTCTAAATCCTGTTTAAGTGAGAAGAATTGGTTCTGTATGTTTGAACAACAAGAAAAAAGATAATATAGAACCCATTTGTTTTATCTTAGATAACGTTGACTTTATCTAACTACTCTTTACAGGTTGATTCATAATTAGTGTGGCCACTTTTAAAAGCATATAACTATTAATGGTAAATTTTAATCAGTTTATTAAGTTTTATTTTAAAAATGGAACGTTTAAATTACCAATTTAACTATTTTTATTTGTGGGTGTTAATTATGGCTGCAAAATTAGATCCTCAAACCCGAAACGAAATTTTAAAGCTTTTGAAGGAAAGTTACTCAGATTCTGTTGTAAATAAAGCATTAAAAAGTCAGTAAAGACATTTTTCTAATGGTTACCATTTAAATTTCGAAAATAAATAAAAGTTGGTAGGAATCAAAAGATTCAGGGAAATAATGTTGACCGAAGGAAGTCCTTGGTGAAAAGGAAAAATAAAAGCGGAAAAGACTTGTCGCTGTAGAAAATCCTTTGCCTCAAAGAACTTTAGCAAAGAAACTACAGGTATCGGAATCGACAACTTTTCGTCAGATAAAGAAAATTGTCCATAAAAAAGGGAATAAACAAGTCTGTCATCAAATGCCTCCAAAGAGAGTTGGAAAATGAAGAAAATGTTCTTGCTCTCTGTATTTAATGCCACGCAAAGGTAAATACGAAACATGGATAGTTTCTGATGAGGCTCTGTTTAATCTGTCTTTCACATCTGGAAAAAAGAAGATAAAATATATTTCACGCGAAAAACGTCACAATGACAATGCTGTTTTGCAAAAGGAAAGTTGGCCACGTCAGGTGTTGTTGTATAGATGGAAATGTCCTCTCATGGCTTAACAAAATCCTTTTTTGTAGAGCCAAAGGTTAAAATTGATGCTAAATACTAACAGAATTAAATTTTGAAGCACATGATCAAAGAAAGTAAACGTCATTACTCTCAAGGAAACTGTTTTCCCCTAAGACTCTGCACCAAGCCATACTGCAAAAACAACTATAAAATGGCTGTAAGATAAAAAATTTTCTTCCTCCTGAGAAATGGCTACCTTATACCCTGATTGTGCCCTTTGCGATTATTTTTTATGCGAATACTAATAAAAACATTTAAATAGTCGTAAAGTAAGAACACTTCAAGGGCTTCAAAAAGAAATCAAAGAGAAAGTTGGAAAAATACCCCCAAAAGTGGTCAAAAAACCTATTTTGGTTTAACCTAAACGTTTACGTAATATGTACAATGCTAAAAAAAAAAAAATCACATTAAAAATTTCGTGTAAATATCTTAAGTCAATAAAAATTTATGGTACTCTGAAATTGGTCACATTATTTTTGAATTAATCTGTATACTAAAATATGAAAACTATTCAACTAAATCTCAATAATTTATATAGTTGTTTTATTATACGGAAATTATGTAATATTGTTCATTCATAATAAAATAAAATTATTTAGAATACAATTTAGGAAAATATAAACTTATATTACAACCCAATTTCTTTCAAATTAATTTCACTTCAGTTTTTCCAAAAACTGATATTGATATTGTATTAACTAATATTGTATATGTTAACGTAAACGGTATTGAATTAATCAAAACATTCAATAAGTTACTGAAATTTAAGAAACTCCTGTTTTTGTTATTCCAATATGATTGATAACAATTAGAACTAAAAAATTCCGTTGAAAAAACGAAAAACAGGTGAAAAAGTTATGGTATCTCACAATTCGGCACTGAATTTTTCAATTCTAAATCTAATATTTCGTCGAACTGCTTTTGACATGAATCGCAGAGAGCACTGGTTTTGGCAAAGATTCAATTAAATTATACAATAGCTGGACGCATATTTTTAGCCTCAACAGTTTCATTTTTTTGTCGAGATCTTCAATCGATAAAAGAAGAATCGTATCATCCTTAACCCCATAAGTGGTTAATTTTTTTGCCCAAAATGATCCCAAAAATAGGCACATTTTTTATGGAATATATTTAAGCATAATACCTGTAAAACAGTTCGAAAACAGAAGAATTTTATTTTAAATTTCAATTTTAAAGTTTTCATACTATTTTTTTATTTTATAAGAGATTGATTCCTTCACGTATTTCCAATGTTAAATAATACAATGGTTAGTTCAGCGCGCAAGCAGTAATTGTCCTTTCAGAAATCTTCATTGAGATTCCCGCTTTTGATGAAGAATAAATTAACACTTTTTTTCGCTCAAACGATTTTTCCGCGATAGAGTGTAACTCTTTCTCCATTATTGTTTTGAAATAATAAGTTTCACTCTACTTCTACATTATTTAAAAGTAATAACTGGACGACAACTGATAAATTTAATTACCCAATTTGACATTTTGTTTGCGAATAGGCTAGAGTTTAATTTCAGTGTATTACTGCATGCTATGTTCAACAATGGATTAGTAATGATTTTCTTAATATGGGTTAATGTGTATTTCATATATTTTTCATAAAATGTCTTTCATAATAATTTGAAATAATAAAAAATTGGATTCCAGTATCGAGTGCATTAAATAGAATTCATTATCTTGAAATAATCTATGAGAACATCTAACCGTGAATAATCAGAATAATTTTATTTGATATATAACAGAAAATTTCCATGTGTTATGGTTATAACAAATAATCAAGATTTAGCTTTTATTATTTTAAAAGTAAGATAATTTAAAATATTTAAAAAAGGAGAAGTCCATTTTTTATTTTCATTTGTTTTATTTGGTCATATAATTATTTCATTTTTTATTCAATTAAAAAAGGCCTTTTTTATGTAGTTGCAGAAAGGAAGTTTATAAAAAAGTACTAAATTATATGAGAAAAACATTATTTTATTTCTATTCACTCAATCTCTCTCCTTTAAAGAAGTTATAAGTAGTTAGTGTCAAGTAGTATCCTCATAACAAAACACTTATTGCTAATATCCATACATTCGTTTTTTCTTACCAAAAAAAGAGGCTGTCTTTTCTAAAATTGAAATTGAATTTTGCTCTTGAATTTCTTAGAATTTATTAAGTTAATTCTATTTAAATGTTAAATAATGATACACACTTGTTGAATAAAAATTTGTTTTATTAGAAACTATCTTCTTTTATTTTTATTTATTGTTTCTTTTTTGTTGTTATTATTTTACTGTGTGTTTAATCTTCTCAAAAAAGATACTGAATTTTGCCATTAAATTTCTTATAATTCATAAAGTTCATTTCGCTTTAAGCCCGAGTATAATTAAACACATCTGGAGCTTTTAAATTTTTCTATTAGAAGTAGCAAACTTTATTGTTAGTAATCTTCTCTTTTTTATTTTTAAACAAAAAAATCTTGTTTAACTCTTTTTTCCAGTTTTGCTCGTTTATACGAAATTTAAAATGTAAGGGTGTAACAATTTTATAAGAAATATTTCAAGCATATTTATTCAATATTGTTCGAAGTAATTATATTTTGATATATATTATTTATTATTTTAGAAAAAACTTTTCTCACCAATCCACATGAGGTTCAGTATTTGCCAAAGAAAAATTTTTGCATTTAATTTTATTTGAATTTTTAAAAGCGAACAAACAATTTTGAATTTTCTAAATGTTGTTTTAGTAAATAAAACAATTATCTGATGTTTATATTGAATTATTTGAAGCAAATTCGTCAGTAAAATAGTCAAATTTTTCCTAGGGTTTCTTAAATGAAATCAAAATTTAAAATATAAAATCAATAAAATTGATATTTATAGTTGAAAATTTCTCTTAAATAATTCTAATAATGTATTTTACTTCAATTTATACACTTCCTCATTAGATGATCTAACTAGAAAATTACTTCTCTAACTTTCTTTTATTCAGTTTTAATTTTAAAAAACGAGTTTTTCCCACTACAGATAAAAGCAAAAACCGGCACAAACTACTTCTTACACATCTGCTAGAAGAACTGATAAAACTGAAGCAACCAATAAAATAACTTTTTACTGAATTTCTTTTTACCTTTGAAATTACTTCTGGATTCTATTTGAAAAAGCTAGAAAGATAAAAAAGAAGAAGCAGACGAATGAAACCCAACTGAAAGAAAAGTAACAGAGCATATAAAATAATATTACACGAAAAAAAATCGTTTAATGAAAGTGATTAGTGCCCATTGGTGCTTCTTGATAAGGTAGAACTTCGTCAAAGTACTTAAATGATTTTAAATTTGGATGGAACGCCTAATTAAAGGTAATATACCGAACGAGGGATGTGGGGATGATTGAAAGGTTTAATTAAATTAAATATAAGTTTCTAGTTTCCACGTCAGAGGGTAGCCAATTAAAACACTTAACTCAAGCCATAATGTATGTGACGTATGGGTGACGAGGAAATTGTTAAAAGTAGTACTAAAAATATTCTTTTTAGTATTAAGCAAGAGTTTAGTTGTTAGTTTTAGTCTTATATTGAACCAGACGGTTTTATTAGCGCGAATATACTCAGTTTAGCATGCCTATTAACCTATTAATTTATCATTAAAGTAAAACGTTTAAAAAAGAATAATAAATGTTAATGAAACGTTTTTTCCCCAAAATCAATGGAAAATTATTCTTAATGTTGTGTTATTATACATACAAATGCACCTTTGATTTTGAGTCAAATCGTATATTTGTTCATATTTAAACTTGTTAAATGCTTAAATAATACATTAGTACGTACTTTAAAGGCAGATCTGTATATGTACTATGCTATGAAGTTAATCAACTTACAATTTAAAAAATAATAACGTCAATGTTGTAATTTTACAATGCAGAATTAATAAGAATAATTTTCTAAAATATATTGTGTGTCTGCATATGCATTGTACTAATTATTTTAGCCTTGTTTGTGTTTTAATTAAAAAATATTCTCTGAAGCATATTTGACCAAGTGTTGTTTTAAAATTATAATATAATGTTATAAAGAACACCTTTTTTGCATTTAAGCAATTTTATTATTAAAATACTGCTCTATTATTTTTATTTATTTTTTATTTTGATACTTTACCTTTTTATTCTTGATTTTCATTAGATTTTTTAGAATGTGCAAGCAAAATGCACTTGGATTCAGTTTTGTTTTCCCCTGTAGTATCAATAATATAAAGAAATCCTTGGTTTCTAATTGAAGTTTTTTGTTACCTTAAGCCTCAGACAATATAAGTAGAGAAAAAAATAAGTGTGGTTTTAAGATTTTGAAATAATTTCGCGCGCGCGCGGAAGAATTATTTTTTTATGTCAAGAGATTGTGAATATTTTTATGGCATCTCATTTTAGCTGTGATTATTTACTAAAAATTACGTAAAACTACTAAAATATACGAAATACCGGCCACACAAAATCATATTTTTTATTGGTGAATAATAATAATAGAAGTAAAAGTTTAATAATTAGATAATGGTATGCATTGATATGACATCTAAAAAAATTCCTGTGAATTTTTTGTCATTTTAATATTTTTTTAATTATATATAGCTATTAGTATATCTGGAAAATAAAGAAGTGCGGATATTTACTACCTTAAAAAAATTGAAGAGCCATTTCATTGTAACTAACTATTTAATATGAAACACACACACAAAACCGAATTTCGTGCTCAAAATTGGCGACACCCGGTGAGACACTGATTTTACAAGGTATTTATATGTGTGTAATCTGAGGTATCTGGTATCGACCTTCTACAAACTGGTCACACAATTCCCTCACATTGCTAGCTAGTAGCCTGGCAACATGAATACTATCTTCCAGAAGGAATCACAAACTCATGTCAGGTGAAATGGAAACTTCGTTATGACTTAAAATTTACACAATTGTAAACTGACTGATGATTCGGTATTTGTGACATGATTTTTTATCTTGTTAGTAAACGCCATCATTTGCCAGGAGCATTGTTGCTATGAAGATTTGCACCTTATTTGAAACGATGTCCACATAACTTACAAACATCAAAGTTTGTTATAAGGGGATGATTAATCCTGATTACCCAATTTAAACATTACTCACACCATAACACCATCGTCACAGATTTGTATCTGTCCAACTGCGCATTCGGGTAACTAGGTTTCCGTTGTAAATCTGCATATTCTCACTAGCACGTCAATGTGATTGACCGTAAAAGGTACACTAGCCACTTTCTTCTGTTCTTCTACGTTCCAATGTCTATATTCCATTAGCCCATTTTGGGGATTGTTTGAGATCCGTCAGTGCAGAGAGGTGATTCGGGCCTCGGCTGAGTAGGCTTATACGGAGCAGCGTATCCTGCAGTGAGTGTTGAGATACACCTTCTGAATTGGCCCTGTTGTACCTGCTGGTGATACCAGCCGTTGTAGTCCATCAATCATGGCGAACAATCCATAGAAATTTCCTCTCTCCTCTAGAATCAAATGTGCCTTGTCGATCCTCTTACCATTCGTCCAACACTTTCGAAAAGTATTTGCAACGACTGCAAGTGAGCAGCCTACGAAACTCACCATTTCTAAAATTGATATTCCCAGACGCTGACCCATAATGATTTGACCATTATTGAAATCTTGTAAATCACAGCTACTCTTCCCATTATGCCACCAAACTATAAATGAAAAGGCCGTGCATGGGTGTTTTGTATACTCCAGTAATCAGCTACGTGTGTGGTGTGGATTTAACTTAAGGTGAGTTCATTGGTCTATGAAAGGGGTGTTCATAATAAATAATATTAGGCTCTTCGGTGAATAAAAATTTTAGAATGTGATTAAAATAAAAATATTAATATTAATGAATGTTCTAACAATTTTAAATCATCCTAAAAAAATCTCCCCTAACTCGTTTCACTTTTCGCCTTCAAATAATTTTCGTTTAAACTAATCTTGTATTTTTAAACATGTAATAAATTTCATGAGCTTCAACCACATTTTATCCCAGGAAATTTTAATTACTTGTGTTGTAAGCTGCTGAAAATTTAAGCAAGTATGGCAGTTTAAACTTAATGAAGCTTAACTACACAAAGATTCTGTCAGGCGTGACCATTCTTTACATTTTCAGAAGAAACACTTAACTATATATTAGTGAATTAAATACAAATATTTTAGTCTATAAAAATTAAGTATATAATAAATTTTTAAAAAATGCATTAGTTATTTCAGAATTATTTAATTATAAACAATATACTCTCTAACCTTACTACTGTATGATTGATGTACGTTTAGTTTATTTGAGATTGTCCTTGTTCAGTTAGATAATTTGATATATATGGAATCATTTTAGAAAATAAGATTCTATGATAGAAAGGATATACTGAACTAAAATAATTAAACAACACGGCATTTTTAATTTAAATTGACTTTAAATAATTACAGGAGGTATGTTAACCCCTTAATAGGAATACCCGTAACCGTAGCAGCTACCGAAAACTAGCCGCAACCGCGTGATTCGCTATTTTCTTCTTTCTAACTTTGATTTGCACATATTCTTAGTTCTCATCGTGAGATTATTAGTGCTAATTTTTGTAAGAGATGCAGTGTGCTCAAGGTTCTGAAATACTTCTATTACGGGATTTTCTTTGTGGTGAATGCGAGAATTTTTCATTGAAGGCGGGAATTTAGATTCTTGGAAATATTCGATAAAGAGAAAGGATTGGCAAGGCAATGTCCAATGTGTTCCATAAGAAAAAATGAAAATGGCAATATAATTTTAAAAAAACTGATTTTATCTCTGTCCCCCCCCCATTGCAAAGTAAGATTGAGTATTACACCATGCTTCAAATTGTGTGTGCATATATATATATATATATATATATATATATTTAGGTAAGTTACCTTTTTCTCATAATGGATTTAGATTTCCTATCCATTATTTCCAATAGGTCTTTGCTCGGTATTATTAACAGAAAAGGGGGAAGGTTGGCTGGCCAAAAAACATGTTCAACCCCACTTTTATATAGAGAAATATTTTTAAGAGAATTTTTTTTGTATATAAGCTGTCCTAAGTCAGCAAGGTTGATAATACTGTAGCATCCATTCTTTTATATTTTTATATTTAACTCTGTTATTTCAATTTTTCATATCTCCTTTTAAATTCTGTTGCCTGGTTATCTTGCAATTACAAATTTTTTTTCCAGTTTTAATCATGTTAATTCATCTCTCTCTTCTAGAGACATTTTGATTATATATATATATATGCCCACACAACCTTCAACCATTTGAAAAAGAAGTACGAACATGAATTTGTTTTTTTAAGTAATAGAGAAATTCTATCAAGATATTCGAGTATGAAACATTCCTCGTAGCGTGCTAATAGTACTTATAAAACACACACATTTAGGGTATTTTGTGTGTTCCACAATTATAAAATAAAAAAAATAGTGTGAAAATTTTAAAACTGAAAATTAAAATAAAATTATTCCATTTTCGCATTCTGTTAAGAATTATGCATAGTTATAAGCAATAAAAAAATGGGCCATGTTTTAACGTTTTGCTAAAATTACTGAGTGTTTACGGTGTTAATCCAAAGTTGACAACTTAGTTGATAAATACTTCGTTTTTTTAATTTTCTCAGCATATCACACTAGGATTTAAAGTAACGAGAGTTGAATGAGACATATCCCATAATATTGAATGCGAAGATTCGGGGGGAATTTTGTTCGAATCCATAAACGTGCAGCTGCAAGACCATTGCATCATTCCGTGAGCTGTTTCTATCAAATACAAAAGATTTTTTTAAAAATAAAAGAGATATATATTAATTCACACAAAATTTTAATTACTACTGACTTCAATTTAAAGGTTATACAGTTTTAACATAGAACTATTTTTTTTCCAATTCTGAATGAATTAAAGTAATCAACTAGTGTCTGAAAATAAGATAAAACTTGATTTTAAAAGCAATGCAATGAAATAGAGTTGTACAAATGCAACAAAATCAATATTTTGGCTCGTCGAGGACAACTAAAACATATGTTTTATTAATGATTTCGAATATTACATGTCTGTAAAAGAAAAAAATATATACAAGGTCATCAATAATGTATAACTGCTGTATAAAATATTAACAACAGTCTAGTATGAAATGAACAAATGACATACGGATTAGACAAATGGCATTGCAAAGATATTTCTATCGCGAAAAATGACTATAGTAATGATTAATACACTTGATACATCTTCAAAATTACTAGAAGAGAAAAGTAAAAAAATTACAGTTTAACATTGAGAGCAAATAATATTTATACAAAGAGTTCAGAATTATGTCATATTTTACTCTTATAACATGAAAGAGAAATGTGAATTTAATATCTGAATGTTTCTGAAGAATTTGAATAAAAAAAAATTAATGCACTAGAACAAGGGATTTATCACATATTTCAAAATTATATTCATTAAAAAAGAGAAAAATTCTGAGTTCTCTTATTAAAAATAAAAATGATTGACCCAGAAGGGGAATTCAAATGTTCCATTATTCTTAAAAATAAAAAAAAGGGAAGATAAAGAAAAATATTCCATAAAAGATTTGCATCTTATAATAGAATTTCGAATACTAATTAAAAATTTCGAAACAAATTAGAAAGAAGTATAAAAAAATTAATGAGAGTAAAAAATTTGATACAAAGAAGAAAAATTGTAACATCTGATTATTTTTCGAATTTAGAATAGAGAAAAAATATTTTTTTAGAAGTACGTGCTGGATACTTCAAAAATCTATTTTATATTCAAATTAATGGAAAAAAATACAGTTGATTATGTTAAGTAAAACAACTGGTTATGTCAAATGTAGGAGAACTGTGATGGCCATATATCTATATAATCATGCCATTTTCTTTTTTAATTAAAGAACCCGGACAAAACAGTTAAATTAAAGTTATTTCTTTCGTTAAAAGTTATTATGAAATACGAAAAAAAAAGAAAGAAAAAAAGACAATATGTGTCATTCAAAATTCATTTAATACAAATAATGTCTTCTACATTGTAACTTATTACTTTACTGAGTAAATGTATTAAAAATTAGTCGCATGCAAAAATGTAATTTACCTAAGTACCGAAAAGTTATTTATTCCTTTACAATCAATTTACCGTAAAGGACAATATTATTACTCTGTTCTAAAGAAGATTTAATGCTGAAAGGAGATATTTACATGAATCTATTTAATTAATTTTGTTTGCTTCCTTTTTTAAAATTCCAATATTAATTAAAAGTTGTTCGTCATTCGTTTGTTGCACTATATATATATTTCCTGAATAGACTGATTAAAATTTGTTCTAATATTTAACTATGCAACTAACTGATTGTTGTAAAATTTCAGGATGAAAATTAGAAATTCTTTTAGTGAAAAGAATGATCCTCATCATGTGACCATGGTTCAAAACTGGGAGGTTCGCTGCCAATACTTCTCATTTCGTTTGACTTTAGCATACTACCAATCAATCCATTGTAGGGGAAAAAGTTAAAATTTCATGAGATTATGTTATTTTAGAGCTTTACGTTTGCTTCTAGAAAACTTGAGAAAATGAGTTAAGTTGATTTCAAATTATTTCGGTTTCTATAGTTAAAGTAATCATCAAATATTCGAAACAAATTTGCAATATTCATATGTTATTTCCTGTAACAAAATTATTCTTAATACTGCATTAAGTATTGATAGAATTCCTTTTTTAATGTAAATATTGAAACATTATTTGTAAATGTAAATTAGCTGATTAATTTAATGGGATTAAAAATAATTTTTTGTATAGAATTATTAATATTTACCGCAAGTTCATATAAACTTTTTCAGTTAATATTACAGCAATATATTATCTTGACCATTAATCAAAAATTGAAAATGTAGAGAAAAAAATATATTTTAAGGCTTTTAAGGCCAAATATTAACTTTTTATCTAAACGTATTTTTAATATAATTCATGTAATAGAAAAAAAACCCCTTAGATTTGAATTTCAACCTTTAGATCTTCAGTAATGAAATAAACTATAGCCAAAATAATAATTAGATTATAGAACAAATTGGATAAAACATTAAAATTTTAAAATTATATATTGCGTCGTCCTTTAGCTTTATCCCATAACATATCTTAAAGCATAAAAATATTTAAAATGTCAAAGTGGATACTGAATAATAACGAAAATTTCTTTTAATGAAATATATGTCATAGCCCTCATACAAAGGTATTTTATTGAGAAACTTAACTTGAAATCTCCCACTAAGTCGAATTTAGAACTATTAAAATTAACGTCAAAAGTGTACAAGAATATTATGTGAAATCCGTAATAATTTAATCATCAATTGTAAAGCAAAAAATTTTTTTGCGAAATTATAAATGAGAAAGCTATTGAATTTTAAATCATCGTAAACATTGTAGAATTCACGATAAATAAATTAAGATAAAGCAGTAATTTCTTACAAAATCTTTACGACTGTAAAATTTTTTTAAAAAATGGAAGGGAATGTTCATAAAATAATATATGCCATAAATTATTGCCATTATTCAAGTATAATTAAATTAAATGTGGACCAATCTTATTAAAATTTAGTATTAGAACCATTAAAAATAGTAATTTAAGTTAATATTAGTTAAAATTAAAAGTTTTGAAAACTTTAATAACTTGAGTTATGACATTATTTTTAATTTTTTATTTAGAAATTTAATTCCCTGAAGTCGTAATATATTTTATAAGAAAAACTGTTATATATATGTAAAGCAAAAATTGCACTATTTAAATGTTTACATTTGCATACTGAAAATACTTTTTTGTATTTTACATTAAAAAAAAGCTTTTCCCCCCTTTAAAAATAGTTTTTGAGGTTTTATTTTTGTTGTTAGTTTAAGCGTTGAACTTTAGTACGTAAGCTTGAGGTTTCATAATCCTATAAGTAAATATGAATAAAAAGCTTGCTAATAAATAAGGGTTTTTTAATCCAATCATTAAACTTTAAGAAAATTCTTTGGAAATAAAATATTTTTAAAAGTTCTCTAGAAAAAGAAAATCAAATTCATGATTAAGCATACTTTTTTTTAACTCTTTGCCTTGTATAATCCCTAATCTTTTTGGAATATTTAATTGAATATGAAATACCATTAATTTTGAATGAATAATGATATGAATTGAAATTACACAATGAAAACACAAGCCAATATATTTTAATCATTGCAATATACTTAACGTTATATTATCCTTATTTTAACCTTAATTTTTACAAAAGCAGATGAAAAAAGGATTTTTAATAGTAATAAAAAAGAAAAGTGTTGAAGCATTTTAAAATACTTTTCCCCAATATGCTTATACTATGTCTTTAAGGGTCATTTTATTTTTTACTTTGTCATTTTATGGATTATTTTTTATATAATTGCGGGAAAAGAAATAAGAGTTGAGAAAAAAATTGTAAAACAACTTCAGTTTGTTTTTAATATAATATGACAATACAATATAAGAAATTTAATAAGAAAAAATTAGTTGCAAATAAAGCTAATAAAATTTTAAGAAATTAATTATTCAAATACTTTA
This sequence comes from Trichonephila clavata, assembly GCA_019973975.1. Taxonomy (NCBI): domain Eukaryota; kingdom Metazoa; phylum Arthropoda; class Arachnida; order Araneae; family Nephilidae; genus Trichonephila; species Trichonephila clavata. The sequence goes on from BMAO01005816.1 coordinate 40,898, forward strand.
AAAGTTACTATTTCTGAATACTTTTAGATTGAATTCGCATTCTTTCAAATAAAAAGCTAGTATTATTTTTTAAAGTTTCAAATCAAACTCCTGTTTTAAATAATGTTTTATTTTCATGAAATATAACTTTATAAAGTTTAAAAGCAAGCAAAAGAGAAAGGGACGTAAAAAATTAAAAACTAATGAAGTACAAAAATTTTTTTTATAATTTAATCTTTCAATAATCCTAAATCTTTAGTAAAATGTATTGCTTTTATAGAATTTTTTAAAAAAAAATCTATGAAAACGTCTTTATACAAACATTTACTAACCATTATTTAATTAATCACGTAAAATACCAATATCTTTTGCAAATAATAATGAATTTCATTTAATAATGTGTTAGAACAATTAGTTAACTGTGTTTAAAATGCATTTTTCTGGAATAATAATGAATCATTATAGTAATTTTTCAGATATTTTAACTACACAAGTAATATTTATCAAATTGCAGGAAATGTAACGTTAAGATAGTATAAAAAACCAACTCAAATCATATAGTACTAAAAACGAATAACAGAAACATTTAACCCTTCATTCTGGGCTCTTGTATCAATGAATTAACCCATTCCCTAGTTTATCTCCAGAATTAAGACATCGTTGTCTTCTCGTATTTATGAATGTTTTTTGCATACTCTTTCTTTAAATCACTTGAGCATTAAAGATATCGGTAATAGCATCAAGACGAGTTCACTATGACGCAAGTATGAATAGGGAGACAATTTTGTATACAGAAGAGAAAAAGGAAACAGAACAATGACCACTGAAAACTTTAAACGAATGAAACAAATATACATCGATGGCGTAAACACAATATATAATTTGTGCTCGAAAATGGGCAACAGTCTTTAAAAGCTATTTTACATTTTTTGAAAAAACATTCTTAAAAATAAATGTTGCATAACAAATTCATTGGATGGCACGGAAGATGACGCCAGCACCAATTCCGAAGTCAGCTGTGACAAAGGGAGTGACGAATCCTTTTCGAAACATGATACTGACGAATAGAGAAAATTATAGGTTCATCGATGTATTCGCATGTTTTTAATAGATAAAATAAAAAATTACTGATTTATTATTTATCATTAAAACAATTTTTTTAAAAATTTCTTAAGTATCGGATATTGATGAACCCTCTAAGCGTTTATTTTATTTTTTTCTTAAAAACGCGTAGAGAATTGGAGGTGCGGCTTAGAATCGATGAGAACATTTTTTCACAAAACATTTTGAGAAATCGAGGTGCGGCTTAGATTCAAGTAAATACGGTATATAAAAAATCACGGGAGAATTTTTAAGAAAAAAGGGATATCTATTGATTAAAACTAATCATTACGAATACAATTTTATAAATACAATTTTTTACTTAATTTCATCTGTTCAACAGTTTCACTTATCAACAATTTACATAAAATGAATTTTTTGTGCATTTTGTGTTGAATTTTTTGTGCATAAGAATTAACCTTAATGTAATTAGAGAATCATGCAAAATAGATATATCAAGGTAAAGGTATGTCTAGGCCTTAAGTGATCCCGATTATGAAAAAAATATTAGAAAACACTATATATATATATAGTTTTAAATAAATGATAACTATAAAACAAAGTAATTTATTCAAATTATGTAAAACCAATGGATTTTATAAACGTAACTTATTTTAAATGGACTGCAATTTATTTTTAAAAAGTTCATAATTTTGTAACATGCAGAACTAGTGGAGGAAATATTTATTAGAATAATTGCATGCACATTTATGCTTCTTCCCGTTTAGAATGATATGCTTATTGAATAACCATATACTGTTTTACTTACTTATGCAAGTTCTAATCATGCTTAAAATACGGATTTAAGAAAGCTCTTCAAGAACACTCAATCAATTTGGAGAAAATACCCGGAAAAGAAAGAACTGGAGACTTTTTAAAGTGAGATGAGAATACTTTTTGCAAAATGTGCATGCAAAATCGATTGATCAAAATCTCGCATAATAAATTATTTATTAGCAAGAAGAAATGCATAATAAACTTGATTTTTTAATATTTAAAATGTTTGAATAAAAGACAAAAAGATCAATGGGATGACATATGACCTTGAACTTTAATAAGGCACATAATTGTATAAAAATTACTTCGAAGTTTAAAGAATAAGTAGATCTAAAATTGTATTGCGTCACGCATTTAATAAGTTGGTTATTTGTGATTTTTCTTATCATTTTGTCGCTGAATGACAGCCTTTTTACTGATATCTTAGAAACATTTTATTTTTAACTAACTTTTACTTAATGCTGCAGTATTGACACAGGCAACATATTGTTCAAGTGAAAATTGTATTTTTTAACGCATTGTAAAATCTACATCTTTTCTTCAGGTTTTAGTACGTTTATGAATAATAATCATTGGTTCTTAATTAGATGTTATTATAGATATTAAGAATTATATAGATAAATTGTAATTATATATGAATTGTTTGAATAAAAAACCATTTTTATTTTATTTACAAATGATAATTCAATTTTTCAAAAAAGCTTAAATTTGAGTTTACTAGAAATCAAAAAAATTATTTCACTAAACTTTGGAAAATTGGAAAGAAAAAAAATCAATTATTTAAATAGAAAGTAGTTCAAGAAAAAGAAAAAGAACATATTTTCTTTCAAGATAAAGCAATTATCTAGCAAATCGATTGAAAAAAAAACTATAGCTGACATTCCTTATAATATTCCTCGAGTAGCAATAATTACTCACACATTGAAAAATTACTTGTAAATATGTTTTTTGATTGAAATAAAAACTATTTTACCCACGACATCAGCACATTTTCTCCTGACTTTACCAACCAGTTTTAACTAAACCATGATTGAAAAATGTATAGAAAAATACTATAGATATGACATGAATTGATACAAACGGAGTTACAATTTTAAACGAAATGTGACCAATAAATGTCCAATGATAGAACTTCTAAAAATGTTATTCAACTTCAATTCTGATCCACAACAGGGCCAGTTATAGTTCATTTCGGCCCTGTCCACAAAAGATCTATGGCCCTCTTGGCATTGTCGGATCCAAGGAGAGGCTTTTGAATCCATTTAAGTCCAGCTTATCTGGGCCTTCCAGCCCCTGGGTGCCCACCCTAAGGCCCAATTGGTAAATCTGCCCTGATCCATAACATAAAATACTGCTGAAATTCAGTAATAACTCATGTGAACAAAGAAGAAAATCCATCAGAGACTATGTTAAATGAAGTCTCTGAAGATATTTTATTCGAAATGATATAATCCTGTGAATAACAATTGGTTTCGTTGTTTTTACCGGCATTTCATTCATAAATCAGTTTTTCAATTACAAAGACGTTCAAGATGAGTATGAGCACTTATCAGTTTTTTGAATGAAAGTAAGTTGATTATGTAACGGCATTCTAACTTACTAAAACCAACGTAGGTACATGTACGTTTCTGTTACATGCAATGACTATATTCATGAACTTAGGTATTGATCCGTGGGATTGTTGCCTACAGGGAACCTTGATTCTCATACCGCAGTGGTTTTAGTGGTTTTTATTTCAAATACACAGAAATAATTCTATTCTTGTTTTCATTTATAAATTATCCGAGTAAAGAATGGAACTGAAGTTCTTGACAATGATATAATTTGAAATTTAAAGATTTAGGGGGTTTGCATCAAATATAAGCTACTTTACTATAAATATTTTATTTGATCCAATTCAATGCTAATGTAAAACAAATAAACTATCCTTTTGTGACTTTTATCTCATACTAACAAAATTTCATCAGTAGACAGGAAATCTCAGAAAGATAAAGGAAAACACTAAAAAATATTTAAATGGTTTAAGGTCAAGTTAAAAGTAGTCTTTTAGAATGTCTTTCTGTAGGAATTTTTCTGTGTGGAAACAGGCTACCTTTGACATAAAGTCAATTTATTCAGAAAAACAGTGAATAAGAACATGGGACCTTCAATAACTAAAAATTGGCCGTTGGATGTTGCAATGTAAATATCTGATGCTCATTTTTTAATGATAGGATATGGGATAGTCAGGGACGTCTTTAGACATTTCCCAATTGAGCCCAGGTCCAATGCCTTGGCCTAAATGGGGTCTCGTCTCGTTCTCGACTCAACCTTAATAAGATCATAACTCCAATAGTGTCAACAGTCAAATGTCATTGTCGGTTAGATTCTGCAAAAAATTGGGTATTTTGGACATGTCAAAAAACTGACTACATGTGATGAGCGTCATCCACGTACGGACCTAGGCCTGCCACCATACACCATCTATCAAAAGGTGGCAATAGGTCCAGCCAGTTTGTGAGATTGTGAGTCATGCACATTTATTTGTTTCAGGTTATTGTTTGTACGAGTATTTGACAACGCATATTATGTACTGTCTACTTTTAAGGGTCAAAGGTGGGGCCTAAATTTGTGTAGAGGGCTACTTTTGAGTAATGGGCCCAGAGCCTCAAGAAGTCTTAAGACGTCCCTGAGGATAGTGAATTTTGACATGATGCAAGACAACAGTGATAAAAGAGTTTGGAACTTACCCGAGGGTGGTCATGGTCACAATGGTGTACCAAAAGGCGGAAGGGATGGAGGTGAAGGTGGTGTCCTCGACGTTTTTCTCCGCATAAAACATAACAGTGGCGAAGATGATGATGGCCATCGCCAAGGAGAACACGAGGAAACCGAGCTCCGAGGCGCAGCTCTTGAGCGTGTAGCCGAGAATACGGAGTCCCTGGGAGTGTCGGGAAAATTTGAAGATGCGGAACACACGGAACACACGGAGGGTGACAAAAGCCCCCGAGACGTCGTCGTTGTCCTTTATGCCGAGTCCTATATAATAGGGCATGATCGCCACCACGTCGATCACGCTCATGACGCTGCGGGCGTATTTGCAGCGGTCGGGGGCCGCGTACAGCCGGAGGAGGTACTCGGCAGTGAAGATCATGACGCAGGCCGTGTCCAGGCAGAAGAAGGCCGCCTTGTAAGTCTCTCCGCAAGACATAGTCTCGCCCGTCGCCTCGTTCATGCTACAGGGGAGGGTCTCGCACACGTTCGCGAACACCGAGACAGCAATAAAGAAACCCGTTACATAGTAGAAGACCAGTGCCGCAGTGCTTGTGTGCGGGTTCTCGAAGGCCCGCCACATGCGCTCTCGGATATTGGCATGGGGCATGTTGTCTGCCGCGTTGGCTTCGGAAAGCTGGTCGTCCATAAGCCGTTCAGCGTTCTCTCTTTTCCTGTCCCGGTAGTCTTCGTAACAGCAATCGCCGATTACATCGGGAATGATGCCGAAGAAGGCGAGCTCCTCATCGTACGACATGAGGCATTCGTGCTTCGGGTAGTGCAGCTTACCCGTCCGGTAATAATTGAGGATGTGCCGGAAGATGTCAGGGTCGCGGTCGAAGAAGTACTCCTTGAAGTCCTCATCATAAAAGAACTCGCGCTCGTTCGAACCCAACAGGGTGTCAGGGTACTTCTCGACAGTGTTGCGCCAAGTCTCGAACTTGCGACCGCTCACATTAATCACAAATTTCTCGTCCTCTCGTTTGCGGTGCTCTTTGGTGACGGGCGGCGCGGGTAAGGGCTTGTTCGCGATGGGCACCCAGCCTATGGCCGCTGCCCTGGCGAAAGGCAGCCAGGCGGCCACAGACGCCATGTCTTCACGGGGACATCGCTATCCGGATTCTGACCAGGAGTGCTGGGGCGCCGCCAACGCCGCGCCACCGGTGGGAGGAGATTGGCGAGAGTGCGCCAGGGGTGGAGACGAGCGGAGATCCCTCCTTTTGGTTTCGTTTTTCCTGGTTCCACGGATGAATAGCGATGGAAAGCCTTCCTTCTCTCCGTCTGGATGTATATGTGTAGAACTACACGACTTTTCGAATTTATCATACGAGACTATTTTTATCCAATTCAGTAGAAAACAAATCGAATTATTTTATAATACTCGAAGAAAACGCAAGTCAATATTAAAATTTAAGGAAAATTAAATATTTCTTATCGATTGTATTCTGGCGTGCGAAGGAAACTCATTTTAAATACCTAAAAAAGACCTATAATTGTAACAGAAAATGTAATATAGCAACTAATTCTCTTTTGAAAGAGCTTGTTAGATTTTAAAAATATTATTGGAAAAAATAAGCCTTACTTCTTTCGGAAAAACGACCATAATTTAATGTTTGAATTTTTATTTTCATGATTTAGAGCTAAATTAAAAATATTAAAAATAAATTTTCATGAAATACATTTTTCTATAATTTAAATTCATTGTTTTTAAGACAGATTTAATGTTAATGAATACGTTAAATTGAATGAAAACATTTTGAACATTATTTAATTCCCGCTAAAAAAATTTATTATTATTTGAATTCTTTATTCTCCTTTGACAATAGTTTTATTAAAAATTTTTTGAAGGAGTTCTAACAGTATACTAAACAAATTCAAAACATATTCCAGAAAAGACAAAAATAAACAAATAAATTACAATGGTACTTGATAAAGTTTTAGAATTACAAAATTGTAAATATTTTGAAATAGATTTCAGATAAAATTACCACATACAAACAGACAACATTTAAAATAATTTACATAAATTATTTCTGCGTTGTGCACTAAAAATGTGGTATTCCTTTAATAATAATTATTACTTATTACCCTCGTATCAGATTAATACTTTTTAATGATGCAATATTTTCATGTTCATTTAAATTTGAGTTGTTGTAAAATTACAATTTAAAAAAATTATTTAAAGAGAGGTTATTTATTCTTCTATAATTTCTAAATCTTTGTCATAATTCGATCTCTAAAATTTTTTTTCGTATTATCAGAATTTTCTTAAATAAAAAATAAAAACGTTTTATAATAAATGTAAAATATACGCAATAAATAGTCAATAAACGAAACATAAAGTGTTTGCTGAAACAAGTATCGTCAGTCAAAGAATATTACAATTTAAGAATTCTAAAAAATCCCAAGCAACAATTTTTTTAAAGAAAATCTATTAGAAAAATTATCAAATATGCAAAAAAGTGATTTTAATACATATATATATATCCTTTTAAAATACACGGAGTTGACTGATAAAATCAATGAGATCGAGTTATTAAAACCTTTGTTATTCTTTCCATCCCATTGTGTTATAGTTGAAGCCAAATATTTAATATTAGTTAAAAATACGTGACGGTTATTAGACGTGAAAGTTTTTCCAACTCTTAAAAGACTTTAATTCACATGTTCATTGATATATATATATAGTTATATATATATATATATATATATTGCTATGTGCAATGATGCAATGCGTAGCCACTTTATCAACATTAATCTCAAGGAATAAATTGTAAGGATATGACATTGCCATCATTGCATAGCATATATCACCAATGTCTCCCCATATATCAGATCAATATGCATCATTATCCCGCCTTTATATTTAGATATATATTTTGGTAGTGCGTATTATAATAATTTTGAGGACGCAACGCTTCCATTAATCATTATTACAAGATAGTGAAACTTGTCGATATTATGAGTATTAAAATACTGTTTATTTAGTAATTTTTTAAAAAAAAATAGCTATTTTTTATCAACATAATTAAGTTTTCACTGCTTTCTTAATTTTTACACACACATGCAATTATAACTTTTTATTATATTATGTACAATTTTATATTGCAAATTTGTAAGGTTTAAAATTATGAACGTAAAGAGAGTTTTCCTCAAATTGATATTAATTCAAATTTATATAAAGTTCTGTATCATTACGTTTCTTTTAAAATGAAAAAGCAAAGTGCGTTTCTTTTTTTTCCCTTTTTTTAAAAATATTATTAGAGAAATCCTTCTAACGAAAAAGAAGTACAGAGTTTCTTATTGTATTATATTAGACAGATGGTTCAGCCTCATAATTACAAAATATTGAATATTACAAAAATTTAATTATAAAAAAATATTGAATATTACAAAAATTTAATTATAAAAAATATTGAATACTTAGAAAAATTAACTCTAAAAATATTAAATACTAAAAAATCATAAGTATTATTTTTCTAAACTTCAGAATATTCAATTAATTGCATCTTTATCACAAGAAACAGAACATCCTCAACGTTCAAAAACAATGTTATTCTCACCATATTTTTATTTATTGATGTTTGGGAATCAAATATTGTACACTCAAATTTTTATATTGAAGATGAATTCTTTTTTACTAAACTTTTGAAGGTTAAACCTTTGAGTAAAACTACATTTTTAACGTTTCAAAAATGTATCAAAAATAAGAATCTAATACTAAATAACCTGGCTTTAAATTGATTCAATGTTTTAGATTTTAATTATATTTTATTGAAATTTATCTAAAACAGTTGAATTAGTTCAATGAGTTTTTCCACACTATAAACCAGTCGAATTTTTCTAAAATATTTTCTAATTCCTTTATCTGCTTAAATATTGTCATTTTTTAACTCCTTACCTGCCGATTAAGAATAACACAATTCGCTCCCAGGTACCACCGTTTTTTACACATAGGCGCGCTTATGTGGTGTATTGGAAGAGAAACGAATGGCACAAATAAGCCAATATTTCTCTGAAATACGTAAATCCTTGACAAATACTGTCAATGTCATTCAATTGCATTCCAGAAGCTTAGGAATGGTTTAACTGAAGCGCAAAGAAAAGAATTGTACTTCGGTTAGACGGATGTATACGTCCAGGACCCTGAACGTATATATACGCGGAAGACGTATGAGGAAGACGTATATATACGCCGGTGGTACTTAAGGGGTTAGTTAAGATAAAGTTCATTTTAAGAACTTTGTTTTTGAGAAGTCCATTTTGAGATGTCAAATGAAAACGTAAAACATTCATTGTATTTTTGAAACTAACTTTGTTCTTATTATACCTATCTCGCTTTGCGTCTACCGTTACAATTAATTTTAGAATAAAGATATTGCGAACGAAAATATCAAATGAATCTCGAGAGAAATAAAAAAATAGAATTCTTTCTGATTAAAAATAGTGCGTTGGGAAAAATAATGCAAATTTTCTGGAAAAAAAAATAGAAATTCATTACAATTTCCCATTATTTTGTATCAATATTACACTTCCCTGCTCATTATGCATTAAAAACATATTTAATGTTACAGTGAAAATCGTTTAACTCGAAATCATAGGGATTGAAATATTTTTTCGTTTTAAAAGAATTTCGTGTTAAAAGATGTATATACATATTCAACAAAGTAGTTTATCAGAGTACATTTTATTTACATAGATATGTATATATGCATGTATTTAATAAACATTAATCAAACAAAAACTTTATGAAATCTAATAAAAACATGTTTTTGAAAAACAAAACATTCATTGAGTTTTTAGAAAATAATCTAATATTTTTCTTTGTATTGTCTTTTTTAGCATTAAATATTCACCAAATAATTCGATGTCGTCCATTTTGTTATTCAATTAACCATTGTAATGTACGTCTAAATAACTGCGCGTACTTTCTATGATGTTCCTCATAATGGATGACGTGGAAACAGGAGCTGCATTATTCATTCATTTTATTTTCGACGTTCAACACTGCATCAATAATAATTTTTGAGCTTTGAACAAACACCAAAATGTCTGTCTGCAATAATTGTGGCTGTATGCAGATTATTATCATTTACTGCAATGAATTCTTCCAATGATACAATAGGACAGTCCAATAATACAGAAATTTTCTCAAACATTTCATTAGGTGTCGACTCAGTTTTAATATCCTCCCTCTCCCAGAAGGGAAATCTTTTCGTGTTAAGCGATTTTCGTTTCGTGATCAGAGAAAAAAATGCATGGAAATACACAGTAGTTTGTTGGTACGGTTGTATTATGTCTGTTAAACGATATTTCGTCTTAAGGGTTTTCGCGTTAAACTTATCTCACTGTATATTGATATGAAATTGATTTAAAAAAAGTCCCTTCAACATTTTACAGAATACTTCCCTGTATGTATTTGAAAGACTTATTTGAGACAAGATTCTAACGCATATGTTTTTATTTTATGGAAATACGAATGGTAATAACCGAAGATAAATCTCTAACAACAAATAATTTTAAATTATTGAATTACCGAGCTGCATAAGATTTTTTTAAGAGCCATACCGAAAAATAAAGCACAAACTATTGTTTTGCATTCCAAGAATAAATAAGCTTGGCTTTGTTCTAATTTGCTTGTTTCTGTTAATTAACTAGATAATTTGAAATACTTTAAAATACTTAAAATTCTTTTCATTTAATAATTTTCAACTCTTATTCCTGGTGAATTTTAGTTTGGATTAACCTCGACAATGAAGGTAAACTACGAGTATAATAAAAATTGCGCAAATATTAAACATGGTGATATATTTCGATCGTTTGAAACGCAAGTAAATATATAAAGAGGCGTCCCTCGTATAACAGGGTTAATTCGTACCATGCTATATTGAAACCGTGTTACACAAAACTCTTTAATTTATTTAATTTAATTTTTTTATTTATTTATTACATTAATTATGAATGTGCAAGGGGTGATCAAATGAAAAGGTACGAAACGACATAAAAATGAAACAGTTAAATATTTGCATAATCCGCCAAGGGAGAATGTAGCGAGACATCTCGGGATGCCATTGGAGACTCTGACTGGGATCGGATCATGCGAGGGTGCCCGCATGCGCAGGAGAGAGCAAAGGCTCTTAAAAAGCGGGCGTCCAAATGATGCGAGCACAGAATTACTCGAGCACAGAAAGAAGCATTAACTCCGATGTGTACTGTGAGACACTCCGACGCTTACGCAGGTCCATCAAGAACAAAAGACCGGGGCTGCTCACGGAGGTGTGGTTCTGCTCCATGATAACGCGCGTTCACACGTCTCCAGAGTCACACAAATGGAACTGGACAAGTTCCAATGGGAGACGTTGGACCATACGTCCTACAGTCCGGACATGTCACCCTGCGATTTCCATGTGTTTGGTCCACTGAAGAAACACCTGAAAAGGAAAGCGCTTCAACTCGGACGACTACTCAAGGACCTGTGAAGGACTGGGTCTCGTCGCAGCCACAGGAATTCTGGGAAAAGGAATTTTGCGGCTTGTTCATCAGTGGGATCGTTGTGCTCAGGCCTATGGTGTATATTTTGAATAAAGTCTATATTTGTACCCACCGTGTCGTTTCGTACCTTTTCATTTGATCACCCCTTGTATAAAT